>JADRCD010174936.1:0-49959 GCA_019843815.1 Montemys delectorum | reverse complement strand
TGCCCATGAACATACAAGAAGCCTACAGAACCCCAAATAGACTCGACCAGAAAAGAAATTCCTCCTGTCATATAATAATAAAAACACCAAAGGCATTGAACAAAGAAAGAATTTTAAAAGCAGTAAGGGAAAAAGGTCAAGTAACACAGAAAGGCAGGCCTATCAGACTTACACCAGACTTCTCACCAGAGACTGAATGCTTTGCTTGACATTTGTAGCTCTTGTATCAAGTTTGAAGAAGAGGACTTTATAAGTTACTCTTTCTCTGAGAAGAGTGCTTTTCCAAATTATCACAGCTAATGAACCAAATTCTTACCCTCACCCAATGTCTATGCCACCCTCCAAGCAGAACCATTGTTCATTGAAACAGTTGGTGAATGACTTTATGGATAGACCATCATAATACACACACCATTTTTTAAATGAATGTAACCTGTTCTCTGTGGGCTGAGAATAAAGTCACTTACTCAAGTCAAATAGCTTTGACCATAGCAGGAAGTCTGTATCCAAAAATCGAGCCTACAATTCATTTCTTGGTACAGCAGAACTATCAACTCTCAGCTTAGCTACGATGGAGGTAAAATCCTTTGATGATGTGAGGGTCATTGAAGTATAGCCTTATTACAATGAAATCCAATGTCTAAAAATTGTTCTTATTTTGGGCTTATACCACAGTAAGAGCCAAGATTTTAAACTCTACTAAATACAAAACAAACAAAAAGACTTTATATATTTATGTTCATTTAGGAAAATACCAGTAGTGATGTATTATTTTGAAGTATACAGTTAATATGTTTGGAGTCATTTAAAATTTATACTGAGAAAAATGTATTTTCACTATTGCTGTAGATGAGCATCTACATAAGACTGTTAAATTGATTGTTGTTTTATATCGAAGAACTTTTATAATACTTATTTATATTGTTATATTTTATAAATTTTAAGGAATATGACAAAAAAGGTATTGTAGGTATTGAAGGGGGGTCTCTGGAAGGAGTGGGGGTATGAAAGGGAAACAAGAATGTTATTTAATTCTGTTTACTTAAAATATGTTTTTAAATGTTAATAAATTCAGATAATTGAAATCATGTAAATTTTCTCATCATAATGCAATAAAAGTTTAAAAAAAAAGTTGGAAAACCCCAAAGTGTGTGTTCAGGTAGTCCTGGTTATCTCCCAAGGTGACAGGTGGGACACAAGTCCTCTTCCCGAATATTTGGGACCTGTTTACTTAGCAGTGTGTTCCATGTGCTCCCTGGACCTTTAATAACCATTAACTCAACTTATCTGCATCAACTCAACTTATCTGAATGTAAATCGATACCATAGTCCATTTCATAATTGAGTTACATTGGATGAGAGCACTGAGCTGTCTGATTTGTGTAATGGCATAAGCCTTGTGAGTAGTGTGAATTCTGGTGTCTGCTGGATTTCCCATAAGCTTTGATCTTTCCAAATTACCATAGCTGGCTCCAACTTATTTGAGTTTTCAAAGTGTACTACAAAGTACCATGGGAGCAAATCATATATAGTTGTTTTTACCTGGTAAGTTCAGTCCAGTTCTCTACTATGCATTGTAAAGACCCTCATATTATCAACTATGGCTTAAGGCCCATTTGGCCCTTGTTGAGAAATGAAGATATGTTTTTTGCCATGAGACTGAAGTACCTGAGTATTGTTGGAACATCTCAGCAACACTTTACCTTATTTTTAGTTTCAGACTTAGTTTTACTTTGGAAGACAATCAAGCCTCCATCTTATTTGCATTGACTGATGATTTTTTTCTTACCAGTGAGCTTGAGCTGAACCATCACAAATCTAGGAGCGACACGAGTGCAGAGGCACAACCTGAACAAGAGTGGATGTATGACTTAATGGTGAACAACAGTGGCACTTCATAGGAGCCAAAATTTGATAACTCTGGTTGCAAAGCAGTTCCTTATAGTCATGAAACTTTCCAAGTTTTAAGGAAACACAAAAGAAAATATATATTTAGAAGGGAGACAGTAATCAGGGGATCAGGGTTGAGAACTGAATCTCAGCCAAACCATTCATACCTAAAGTCAGTTCTGACCCTGAAATACCTCACTGCTGCATTAACCACTAGTCAAAATGGTGTTATGCTTTCCTTATTTTTTCTGATTTAATGTCTGTGTATATATCCTAGATGATATATTGCTTAGTTTTCGTTACAGAAATCCTTACATGTTTAAATGCCTTGGCCATTTGTTTTGTGATTTACTCATTTTGTTTAGCACTTTTCTTATATTTATAGATATTAATTTATTTCTACTGTACTATAGTAATATATTTGGTGAACATATTAATATTTATTACTCATTTAACTTTGATGATTTTTAGATTATAATCATATATTAGGATAAATATAAAAGAAACCCTCATGATTAAAGAGGATACTAGATGTAGAAACTGGTACTTTCATTATTTCTGCATAAAACTACAGTTTATTAAAGTTATTGCATTGTTTTGCCGTGCTGCCAATTACACAAAACATCTTGCTACATTTTCAAGTCAGCATTACATTTTATCATGCCTTTTCAATCATTTTTAAGTATAGTACAAGTGACGGGGAGATATATTCCCCTACTCTTTTACCAGTTTTAAAGTTTTACTTCTACATTAAGTCAATATCTAGTGTTAAATAAATTTTAAAACTGGAGTTGTTTTAAGACAAGACCTAACTTTGTAGTTCAGAATTACCTGTTCTCTCAATAATGTCCAGGCTTGTCTTGAACTCTTGGCAATCATATTGCCTCAAATTTAAAAGTGCTAGTATTATACATGTGTACCATCACTCAGTTTATGATGTTATACCATGAAACATTTTTCATTTTTATAAATTTATTCATTGACCATAGCAACATTTATTTTTACAACTTTTAACATTGTGTGTGTGTGTGTGTGTGTGTGTGTGTGTCTGTGTGTCTGTGTGTCTGTGTGCATTTGAATATATGCATTGAGTATATTATGTACCAAAAGGTCCCAGTGAAATATAAAACATTTTTGATGGTACCTTCCTTGGTCTGTTGTATTCATTTTAAAGCATACTACTTAATTATTCATGAATGTCAAAAACTACAAGAGAATGAAGAGAAGGTGAGAGAATGGTCATTAAAATATATATACAGAGAATCTGTGGTTGTGAACTAATTATCTACTAATAGCAAAGGAAAAGTTAGTAGTGATCATATATATATATATATATATCATTTATGTGATAATATTAGACTTGTTCCTATTAACATGAAGTTAGGATTGAAAATGAGACTAGGTTAAAAACAGTAATTCATCCATATTTTAGCTCCAATAAATAGCTAGACATAGTGCTGAGCTACCAAAATTAAACATTTATAATCATTTACAGAAATAAATCACTATTTGGTTATGTAAGACCCAACTGCAAGAACAAATAAGAACAAAATCATGAATAATTAAAGTATTCATGGTATGTATCAGTTTGTTGTCTCAATTCAATATATGCATTAAACTAAAAGATGAAGTCATAATGCTAAGTTGCATCATGCATGAATCCAACATGGTGCTTCATGCCTATAATCCAGAATTTGGAAGTCTGATTCTTCTTGACAAAAAAATTTACAACAAAACAAATAAGTAATAACAAAAATGGGGTATCTATCTAAGTTTATGGCACAGCTCATCATCCTAGTACTTAGCAGTGGAGGTGGGTGGCAGCAGGATTTCAAAGTCATTCTCTACTTTTCAAATTTGATGCCAGCAGGAGCTACATGAGACCCTGTCTCAAAAGAAAACAACAAGGATATGTGTGTACATTTAATCAGAGAGAAAATAGAATGGCTTTTATTGAGATGTCCAGAATCATTCTGAATCCGATGTAATATGATCTGAGAAGCCTACTTAAAAATAGAAAGATCTATCATGATGTCTACAGCCAAAGGACATTGTGATTTGTTATTATCTAAATTATTGTGTCCACAGAACAAATTTGGTATGTGACTGCATACACATGCTAGTAAAGATCTGGACCATGACACATTTCCCAGCTAAAGTACTATTGAAAGAAAGAGACCAGACCGAATCCCACAATAGCAGCCCTTTTCTGATAGGATCCTGCTGAGGGATTTGCATATGCTAATCAACTTTATGATGGATTTGCATATTCTAATCAGATTTTTTGTATGCCAGTCTTCTCCTAAGAAAGTTTTATCTTAAGATATTTACCATCTCAATGGATGGCCATAAAACACATCAAGATGCAGTGTGGGCCGCCATCAACATAGCATTAATTTTATAGAAATTTAGGAATGGAAAGACTTAGCTAAAGATACATAGTAGTATTAATAGTAAAAACTAACAACGAATATTTCTTCACAGTACCCAGTACAGTATGCACTACATTCATTGTTGTGTTTTTATAAAAGATAAGGACAGAGACAGAATATGTTATAGTGGATATATATTCAGTTGTGGGGGAAAGGGATGCCTCTGCAAGTCCATGTTGAGGCATCCCTTCCCCCAGAGGGACCAGCCACATGACAGTATAGTATAGAGTTTATTCAGAGGATGAGGAGGGGAATTGAGAAGGTAATAGAGACAGAGAAAGGCAGAGAGAGAGAAAGCAGAGAAGTAGAGGCTGACCGTGAGCACATGGAGAGAGGGGGAATGGGAATGGAGAGAGGGGGGATGGGAATAGAGAGAGGGGGGATGGGAATAGAAAGAGGGGGGATGGGAATAGAGAGAGGGGGGATGGGAGTGGAGAGAGGGGATGAGAATGGAGAGAGGGGTATGGAATGGAGGGAGGGGGATGGGAATGAAGAGAGGGGACAAAGTGAGAGCAAGAAGTCAAGAGAACAAGAGAGAGCAGAAAGAGCGAGCAGCTCCTTTTATAGTGTGTCAGGTATACCTGCCACCAGGTAACTGTGGGGTGGAGTTTAGACAAAATGCTAACAGTTACCACTTATCAACAGTTATGCCCACCATATTCCATACAATGTAATAAGAACTTCATTTCACAAACTTACAGCAAGAAAAGGCTGTATGCTTGCTATGCAAATATGAGGACCTGGAAATTCACATAAAAACTTCTGGGGAAGGGAAATGAGAGGATCTCTTGGGCTAACAGGCCAGCTAGTCATACTACACTGATGTTCTTCGGGCTTTGTAAGAGGCCTTCTTTCAAAAAAAATAAGATGGAGAGAATTTGACCTAACATTATCCTCTCCTTCACCATACACATGCACCCAATACACACACACACACACACACACACACACACAAACACCTGCATGTACATAGGCTTCCCCCACTTCAGGGGGGGGGGCAGAACGCAGAGAATTTGACTTTGCTTACCCCACGGGGTTGCTAGGCAGGTATTGGACCTTTAGGAAGTCCTAGGTCACTGCTCCGGGGTGGGACAGTGCAGTCCCAATGACCTGCAATGGGGCTATCTTTTTTTTTTTTTTTTAATTATTTATTATTATACACAACTACATGTAGCTGTCTTCAGACAGCACCAGAAGAGGGCATCAGATCTCATTACGGATGATTGTGAGCCACCATGTGATTGCTGGGATTTGAACTCAGAACCTTCAGAAGAGCAGTCAGTGCTCTTACCCACTGGGCCATCTCACCAGCCCCTGGCCATCTGATTGTTAGGCTCTTGAAGAGACACCCAAGCACCACTGGGAACTGAGGAAGAACTGAGAATGGAGTAGGGGCCCAAGGACTGGATCTAGCCCAGGGCCAGGAGAAAAAGGGAAGCGCCAGTTGGTACCACTGTGGTCGTCCTTGGCTTGACAGGGGCAGGCTTGATGGTGGTTGTGGCTGGAAGTGCCTGCTATGGAAGATTAGACAGCAGATCTGTAGGCAAAGGCCTTCTCCATGGCTCCCCACGGTGGATCTGGATGAAAAGAGACAGTCTGTGGTTCCAAATCATTTATTGCCATGGTGGAAAGTAGATGTGTAAAACCACACCCCACTTCTCAAGGTGGGCCTGAGATTAAAAACCTTTTACAGAAAGGAATGTCTGGGAAGGGAATCTTATTGACAATGTTCTCAGGACCCCTAGGTACCTAATTAAGCATGGAGATCTCTGTCTTGAGCTTATGCGACTGACCACAGCTCATGTCTCTTTTCCTATTGGCTTGGTCTGAGATGTTAGGGATGCCTCGTCTACATTTGGAGGGGCTTTGGACATTGCCCTTATATGACTCATGGCTGTGAATATATGGGGGGCTGAGGCTAGTGACAGGGGCCTGCTGCGCAGGAGCAGGCGAAGCTCCTACTGTCCCTTCAGGATTTCCAGGCTTCAAAGTCTTTAGCTCAACAGAAGACAAGGCAACTTGATATGGTCCACTGCCTCCCAACCCCCACAAACATACACACTCACTATAGCAATATACATGGTACATGTAACTATATGATATAATAAATATAATACAAATTATATGATACAATAAAATATACAAATAAAACGCATTTGTAAAAAAAAAACCCTTGTGGCTCAGAAATTTTAAACATATTTAACTATATTAGTTATTAAACCATATTAGTCAGAGTTCTCTAGAGGAACAGAACATTCGGAATGAATATAGTTTAATGGTGGATTTATTCAATTGGCTTAGAATCTGATCTAGAAAGTCCAACAATGGCCGTCTTTACAGAGAAGGCTGAGACTCCAGTAGCAGTTCCATCCATAAGGCTGAGTGCTACGTCACTGTCACCCTGACATTCAAAGCCAGGGGCATTCTTAGAGATCCACCTGTCTTCAGTCCACAATGGAAGCCCAAGGAAGCTGGATTCTAACCCCAGCAAGGCAATGTAGCAGCATTAGTACCAGTGTTGATGTCATGGGTGGTGACAGCTGCAGTGGTGGCATCAACAGAAGAACTCACAGTTGAGATTGAAGACAGGGAAGCTGAAAACATAAAGTTTTCCACTCAGACTTCCTTTTATCCTGACTCTACCAGAAGGTGTTACCCACATTTAGTGTGGGTCATCCTACTTCAAATGACCTGATCCAGAAAATCCCTCAGAGTGTGTCCTGTGGTTCCTCTGTTAGTGGATCTCAACTCCAATTCAGCTGACAACTAAGATCAAACATCAGAAAGGACTAAGTACGTATTATGGAAATTTTCTATTTGAGCTAAACTTTTCCAACATGAGCAAATGTGAGAACAAAGGGAGTTGCCAACAATGGGGAATGACAAGAAGGAATATACAAAAGAAGAAAGGATTTGTGTCTAAAAGAAGCAGTGGTCTATTCCTCTGACATTCTCTTTCCATCCTCCTCCTCTTCCACACAACCATGTTTAAATTTATAGTGAAATCTTCTCCTTAATGACGTCCAACTTTACTATGAAATTTCTTTTCTGCATCACGCAGGAAGACCTCAGCTTCACAAAGTAGATGACTCTGGAAAGATCTTGGATGATCATCTGTACAACTGGACAGGTTAAACTGCATCCAATTCTCCTGTTAGCCTTCTTAGGAATCCTACTTTCAATTCTCGGAATCAATACTACTTGAAGGAGTTTACTCTTAATCTCAAAGGTTGAGAGGACGAGGGCAGCAATACTACAAAGATGCCTCGATATTTTGACAGAAGAACAAGAGGGAACGATTGCCACTATGAAAGTGGAAAGTTTTGTATACATACCTGACAACTGTCCAACGTATTCATGAGTCTTCCAGGCTTGTATAACCAAATTATATCTATGTCAGATTCTACATTTCAAGTAAAGGATGTACTAAAATGATAGGTCTCTGGCATCTTGTAATGAAAACAAGTCCTTCTGTGCTTGGTGCTAACTTAAGGATTATGCAGAACAAGCCTCCAGTATCCTAGTTTATGCAGTGATGGGTCTAAAGTAAGGCCAAGTTTTCCTTGAGCTTTACCATCAAATGTCTCTCTATTCTTGAAGTAAGGCTTTGTCATGCACACCCTAGGTAGGACAGGCCAAAGACATCCATCTCTGGACAGGAAAGGCCTGGGATGAATTTTTACATGACGGAACTTCAACCATCACACATCCTTAAAATCACAATGCAAGTCTCAGCTATAGAAATGGTGGCAGAATTACCATTTCAAGAGGATCAGGGAAGGAAATGAAACCTTCAGTTCTGGGTTCACATTTAAATTTCTGATATACTAAGTGTCAAGAATTTGATGCATCAAATATCAACAGCAAAATAGCCACAAATATTGCCTGTACAGAAATAATGTTCTATACTTTTCCTTTTAAAAACACATTTCAAAAAATGTTAAAACAACCAATGAATCACGCTACAGGCTAGAACATGATCTTCATGATCTTTGCATTTGCCCATTGTTGAGGTTTGGTCTGTTGCTACGTATTGTAATGCTAACTGGGGGCCTCAAGACCTGTGCCCCAGAAACAAGAGAGTCCACTAGTAGACCCAAGTGATGCTATATGATCTTGCTCCCACATTATTTCTGATTGGTAAATAAAGATGCATACAGCCTATAGCTGGGCAGAATTGAGATAGGCTGGGCTTGGGGTTCTTGGCTTTTGGGTAAGAGGAGACCATGAGAAAAGGGAAGGAGGGGGAGAGGAGAAAGAGAAGAAAGAAGCCATGGGTTAGGAGTCAAAAAACATGATCCTGAGGGTGGGCCAATTGGAATTAAGAACAGCCCAGATACAACATAGTAATAACTCAATGTTATTGATAGGAAATAAATTTTAATAACATCTGACTAGCTCTTGTGCAGATTAAGGGTTGCCATAAATAATCAGGACTGGTGAGATGGCTCAGTGGGTAAGAGCATTGACTGCTCTTCTGAAGGTCCTGAGTTCAAATCCCAGCAACTACATGGTGGCTCACAACCATCTGTAATGAGATGTGATGCCCTCTTCTGGTGTGTCTGAAGACAGCTACAGTGTACTTACATATAATAAATCAATTAATTAATTAAAAATTTAAAAATCTTTAAAAAAATAAATAATCAAAATTGTGTATCTTTTATCTGGAAACTTAATGATCAAAGATAGGGTAGAGATTAAATATATTCTACAACCAGTACTCCTTTCTCATCTGTAAACTTATGACTTTTTGTAAAAAATAACAGAGTCCCCAATGGAGGAGTTAGGGAAAGGACTGAAGGAGCCGAAGGGGTTTGCAACCCCATAGGAAGAACAACAATATCAACCAACCAGAACTCCCAGGGACTAAACCATCAACCAAGGAGTACCCATGGAGGGACCCATGGCTCCAGTTGCATATGTAGCAAAGGATGGCCTTGTCGGGCAGGCATCAATGAGAGAAGAGGCTTTTGGTTCTATCAAGGTTCCATACCCCAGTGTAGGGGAATGTGAGGCTGGGGAGGCAGGAGTGGGTGGGTAGGTGGGACACACTCACATAGAAGCAGGAGAAGGGGGAATGGGATGGGTGTTTGTGGGGAGGAATTCTGGAAATGGGATAACATTTAAAATGTAAATAAATAAAATATCCATTAAAAATGTAAAATAAAATATATAAAATAAATAAAAAATAAAATTCCACATGTAACCTTAAGAGCTATGCTCACACTCAAAACCTTGTGGCCTGTAAATATTAAGAGTTCATTTGACTTTTAAAAAAACTGTTCTCTTTTCAACCTGTACACTTAACTAATGTACTCATAAACACATAACCGGCTGTAGATACTGAGACAGAAGGAACTCTAAGTTGGATGCCAGCCTTATATTCTCATTTACTAAAAAGGTCTTTTAAGTAAAGTACACCAAAATAGTTTTTACTTAATCAAAAACCAACAAAATAATAGATAACTTCTGTTTCTTGCCTTTCTTGAAAATTTCACACTGATTCCCTGGGTGTACACAGTTACCATTGTTCACTGCTTCCTCCTCCTCCTCCTCCTCCTCCTCCTCCTCCTCCTCCTCCTCCTCCTCCTCCTCCTCCTCTTCCTTCTCCTCCTCATTTTTCAATACTCATATCTGTTGCAGGATACTTGGTTACATTGTGAACCTGAAGATTGTGTTATTTACTGAAAAAACCTTGTTGTAGTGAGACTCACCCCTAGCACATACCATTTCTGTTTAAACAAGTACTTGTGTGGCTCAGCCCTTGCACATACCTTTAATCCAATGGCTAAATAAATTCAACCCTAGTCAAGAGACCAGAGCAAGAAATCAGCTGACAGGGAGTGAACATAAGTAAACAGAAAGGAGGGACATTAGGCTGGAAGGGATTTAAGGCAGTGTGAAGGAGAAAGAGCTTCCTCCTGTGATGCTTGATGGAGTAGGAAGGTAAGCTGGGTTCTTTCTCTACCTCTCTGAGAATAGACTTTCAGCACATTTTCTGGTTCCTGAGTCTTTCTTGGAAAAATTGAGCTGCTGGGATTATTGTTTTCTACAACACACACATTAGTATTAAAATCATTTTATTAATAAACTCCAACTTAGTACCATTAAAGGAAGAAAGTAAATCTTAGTAGGACAGGGATCACTGCTGTAACTAGTTAGGAAGTACTTTTTGGTGTGGATAGGGATGATACATTTTCTGTAGTAACTTATGAGAAGTATTCAATAAAAGTGAGAAAAGAAAGTATTGAGCATGTCAGTTTATTGTTCTTTCTTGGTGTGTGTGTGTGTGTGTGTGTGTGTAGTATGTTTTTAAAGACAAAGTCTAATACCACTTCCCATGATTGACTAGAAATCAGTATATAGTCAAGGCTGACTTTGAAATCATAGTGATCCTTCTTCCTCAGCTGGAATTATAGATGTGAGCCCCCATACACAGCTTGAGCATCTCTAACTCACAAGAAGTATTTGTAACTGTATGTATTCTGCAGACAAATGCATACTAAAACAAAGGGAAATGACATAGAAATGTAAAAAACAGTGTGAAAAAATATAAAAAATAGTGCTTTCATTAAAATGAAAATAAACAATATTAGATTCTTTTTCTAGAATAAAAGTAGAATAGAATTGTAGAACATTTCACATAAAATTTCACATAAAATATAATCAAATAGCTTTGTCCACAAACTTAGACATTTTATAAATAGGCAGATGGGTGGAGCTGAAATATGAGGAGGAGCCAGCCTTAGACATGCAGATGTTTAAGTTATAATAATTTCAAGAGAGGTGGTTGAGACAAATGAGAAGCATGCTTGATAATTAAAGGTCTAAGTTTGAGTTCTGACTATGAAGTTGAGAAAGTCATTTAACTTCTCTGGAACAGAGGTATACTGTCTTATGCCCAAAAAAAGGAAATATTTCTTTTGGGTGATTTGAGTTGGAAAAATGAAAAGGCAGTCAGCCTGAAAATACCAGGCATCATTAAAGTCACAAAAATTGAAGATTCACATTTTAGCTATGTATTTAAGGATTTCAAAATTGAAAATTTTTGGGTTGTTCCATAGACTGAAGCTCCATTATTTTGCTGTGTTATAGAAAAGATGATTCAGGATACAGAAAATGTGATGCATTTACACAGTGGAATGCTAGTCAGCTATTAAAACAATGAATTCATGAGAGTCTTAGGCAAATGAATGGAATTAAAAAATATCATCCTGAGTGAGGTAACCCAGTCACAAAAGAACACACATGGTATGCACTCACTGTTAAGTGGATATTAGCCCAGAAGCTGCAAATACCCAAGATACAATTCACAGACCACATGAAGCTAAAGAAGAGGAAAGACCAAAGTGTGCATGCTTCATTCCTTCTTAAAGGGGGGGAACAAAATACTCACCAGAGGAAATATGGAGACAGAGTGTGGAGCAGAGACTGAAGGAAAGACCATGCAGAGACTGGCCACCCTGGGATCCATCCCATAAACAGTCACCAAACCCAGACACTATTGTGGATGCCAACAAGTGCTTGCTGACAGGAACCTGATATAGCTGTCTCCTGAGAGGCTCTGCTAGAGCCTGACAAATACAGAAGTGGGTGCTTACAGCTATCCATTGGACTGAGCACAGGGTCCCCAATGGAGGAGCTAAAGAAAGGACTAAAATAGCTGAAGGTGTTTTTAACCCACAGGAAGAACAATAATACCAACCAACCAGACCCTCCCCCCACCCCCAGAGCTCCCAGGGACTAAGCCACCAACCAAAGAGTGCACACAGAGGGTCCAGGGCTCCAGCCACATGTAGCCACATATGTCAGACATCAATGGGAGGAGAGGTCCTTGGTCCTGTCAGGCTCAATGCCTCAATGTAGGGAAATGGCAGGATGGGGAGGTGGGAGTGAACGCGTGGGTGGAGGAGCACACTCATAGAATTCTGCAGGGAGAGGGAGGATGAGATAGGGTCTTCCCAGAGGGGAAACTGGGAAAAGAGATAACATTGGAATTGTAAATAAATAAATATTCAATAAAAAAGAAGAGATGATTCATTATTACAAGTAAATAGTAAAAATTCAGTTAGCAAGCCTGCTTCTGAAACAACAAAAATAATGTCAAAGCCTTTCTGGACCATGAAGAAATCTGCATATTCATCTTTGCGGTTTGCATAATTAAAAGTACATATTTTTCAAATGTTTTCTTATTCTTATTTTATGTATATATATATATATATATATGGGTGCCATGTGTGTGCAATGCCATCAGAAAAGCTTGTTAAGTCCCCTGAAACTGGTTTTACACCCAGTTGTGAGCTGTTTTGTGAGAGCAGCAACTGAACTTAAGAACCCAAAATCTCTCCAGCCCCATGCAGAAGTGTAATTTTTAATCAGTAAATAATGGGATAACCAAAAATACAACTCAAATTAAAACCTTTAAAAAAAAAAAGATTTATTTATTTATTTATTTATTTTATTTAAGTACACTGTAGCTGTCTTCAGACACACCAGAAGAAGGCATCAGTTCTCATTACGGATGGTTATGAGCCACCATGTGGTTGCTGGGAGTTGAACTCAGGACCTTCCGAAGAGCAGTCAGTGCTCGTAACCACTGAGCCATCTCTCCAGACCTAATTAAAACCTTTCGTTGTAAGGAAACATGTCAGTGTTGTTTCCATTCATCCCATATTGCCACGGCTTACAGCACCGAGATTGCACAATCCTAAAGTAGAAAACTATCCTTTTGAACACATGAACTCTGATGTAAGCATTCTTGACTTTATTAGATGTTCACAGCATAAGAGCTACTGTTTGCATGGGAATAAACACTGAAATGGGTAGGTCTAAGCAAGTTCTCAGGCAAGCATAACTCTGTTTTGTGTTTCTAGATTACTTTTATAAGAATGCTTTATTTATAAAGATTGGTCTAAGATATGTTTTATCCATTTTATTAAGGAAATAAATAATTATTACACACACACACAGAATACTACTTATATTGTGGTACATAATGAGGAACTGTTCAACACGGACTCAAAATAACGTGGCTTCATTTTGTTTTTCTAATCAACAATGCAAGTCTTATCGTAGATCTCACAGGATTCACCTTTCTAGCATTCCACATATTCAAGAATAAGAATAATATCTCGGTTACCTCAACTGTTGCCAATATGTTTGAGCCTTCTCAGCAGAGATAAATCATCTCTACTTTCTTTGTATCACCAGCACCTTGGACAGTGCTGACCACAAACCACTCTATAGCAACAGTTTGACAGCCTAAATTACTTCCTTGTGACACCATAAGTGACGTCACTGATGGTATGCATTTACTGGGCTTAAAAATGCTTTCATTTCACTGCTTCTGTGAAAATTACTCCAAATACTCATTTCACTTTAAAGACAGGATTTAGTTTAAAACGAAGTCTCTTGCTCTTAAAATTAAGGCTAGGCTAGACACACTGTTGCAGAATATCTGTCTTTGCCCTCACAAAACCACCACAATAAAGTAAGAAGAGTTTAATGCCTCAAAAAATGCCCTTTAAAGACAGGTTTATATATTTTGACCTGCAAACTTACAAGAGAATCTCTCTAGGAGGTCTGAAGCCTACTCTCTGAAATAAAAAATTGGAAAGAAAAAGAAGAAATTCCCCTCAAACATTAAGAGGATTATTACTGTGAATCAATATGGATAACTATAAACTGGAAACGCACTTTTCTTAGTCCACTGCCAGATGATTCGTTATTGATACATTCGTTCCTACTACTATTACTCACGTGCACAACAGTTAGAAAAAAATGTGGACCCCAGAAATTACCAGTTTGTTTTCACTGAAAAAATTGGCCTTCAGTGAGGAGAGGGTGCCCAGTGCTACTGAAATGTCAGCAAATATCCCTGGAAGCGCATATTTATTCAGTTTGCCCTAAATTAGTCCTTTCTTCTTATCTTCTCAAGAATCTTTTGTTTGTGGGATCGCGGGTCTGATGATCATTGTCTATTCGCGGAAATGCCATCCCAGGACTCCGCCCGAGCTGGGGGTGGGGAAGGAACCGAGGGTGGAGAAATCGACTGAGCATTAAAGTGAGTGAACAAAGAGAAGTCCCGGAAGCGAGCGCCAGTGCCACTCAGAGCTGCATCTAGAGACTCTGCTGGGTCTGGCTGTGAGGGTGCAGGCTGCTCCAATCTGCCTCCCAAGGAAAAGAGCTCAAGTAAATAATTGATGGAGATTGATCGGACCTGAGACAAAGCTTTGCAGGAAACCAATGCATCCGATTTTAAGCGGTCTTGCAGTCTTCTGCCAAGTACAGGAAATGGAAATGGAGAGGGGAATTTGATGAGCCAGGCTCATAATTCTGCATCTCGGGCGTGGCTCTGGTCTTTTTGTCTTTTTGCCTCACACCCGCTACCCCCGGTCCCCATTCTTCTCTTTCCTCTTTAAGCATCCACTCCGGCTACTTCTCTCCTGTCCTCCCTTCAATCCCGCCCTCTTTCCAGCCCAGTCCGGTGAGGTCAGCTCATGAATACCGCTGCACTTACTGGGGAGAGTCCGGCACTGCTTGGCACCACGAGTATTGCCTGCTGCGTTTGCAGACCAGCCAGCTAAAGCACCGCCGGCTAGGAATCAACTCCCAGAGCTCTGAGTCGTTGTGGTTGTCGCCTTTGTTCTGAGAAACCGAGTGGGTGTGGATCCCGTGCAAGCAAGCGTGCCCAGAGAGAAATTCGCCTATAACACTACGAAGTTGAACTTTCTTTGAAAGGTAGAAAAATAAACTCCGAGGTCTCCGGAAGACCAGGAAGAAGGTCGTGTTGTTGGTTTGCTTGCGTCAACTTTCTGGAAGCAAAAGCCACTACAGAGAAGTGAGATCTTCTGGATTTCTAAAGAGATGACGATGAGAAATGGGGTGGGTCCTGAGACAGATAGGATTTGAGATGAAAAGGATTGGTTTGGTCCTTACTATAATTGCTTGGATGGAGATTTCCACTGGAGAAAGCTTTGAGATACAGTACCTTGTTACTTTGTCAGGGAATAAGTGGCAGACACCAGGTTCCTTAGATTGTGGAGTTAATTAATGGAACCCAAGCTTTCTTTGAGGTGATAATCTGGGCGGGTCAGGCTTGTGCTGATGGCTTTCTGAGTTCCCCGTGATTCTACTTATTTAAATATAACTTTGGATTGTCAGTATAATTAAGTTGGGTGGCCCACATTAGTCTGACCTGTAGTAAAGTAGGCCAGACTTTTTGCAGAGGGTAATTTTGTTTTTCCTTCTGAAATAGTCTTTGTTTATCTTTGTAGTACAAAGAGAGTTGAAAAGAGGTTACAGAAGGAGAAAGAAGGGTGGAGAAGGAGTTTTGGGTAAGCTTCCTTTCTGAAAGGACAAATGATTACATCCTCAATTAAGATACTTACAACAGACAATAAGAGTAATAATGGGAAGTCGTGTCTCCTAAAAGTTGTGTGTTCCAGTGTGTGCGCGTGTGTAAAAGAGAACATTGGGTTTAGTCTTGACCTTCTTGTGCTTTACTGGTAAATGAGGTTCTCGTGGAAAGGGACCAAATGAACTAGCTGCCTGAACCACTAGTAAGAGAAATCCACAGGGCTTTTCTATTTTCTAGTTTAAAGTGTATGTTTATATTGGGAAGCTAACACAGTAAATCTTACCACAAGACAACAGCCTTTTGGTTTCATAGTGTTCCATAGTTCTGTTTCAGAATTTGGCTCCATAGGAATGAGTGAGCATTTTAACATTTTTAAATTTCAATTTTATTTTATGCATATGGGTGTTTTGCCTGCATGCATATTTGTGTAAGACATATGGGCCTGGTGCCCTTCGATGACAGAGGAGTGTGTCAGGTTCCCTGGAACTGAAGTTACAGAGAGCTATGAGATGTCACGAGAGTGCTTGGAGCAGACCCTGTGTTCTCTGGAAGAGCAGCCAATGATATTAACCACGCTGCTATTTCTCTAGGCCCATGAGTGGGCATTTTAAAGCTTCCATTCAGTCTATTATATACTAAGGAGATGGTTCAGAATAGAAACACTGTTTTCTATGTTGTACTTGCGACTCAGTCCTCCATAAGTGCAGAGCAAGATGAACTGAGTACAGATTCTTCACTAAAAACTTCACAGCCTGTAGATAGAGTTGTTCATCAAATTTTTCGGCAAGTATTTTTAAGCTACTAAAATAATCTCTTTGGGGTTGCCAGTGACTGAATCTTATCACTAATTCTTAATATCAGCTTTTTCTTGAGCCTGGGATTGATTTATATTCATTCTTTACATTGTGTGTCTGTGTGTGTGTTCCATTCTACAGGAAGTTGGCTAAAATTCTCTAAAGACAACATTAAGGGCTGGGGATGAATGGGAAAAGTGTCACTTATCCACAGTAAATTGTCTCTAAGATCTTACATCATAACCTTGTTTCTTTAGTTGACAATTGGGAATACTAATTAAATAAGGCCTCCTTCCCCCCCCACACACATATACACTAAACTAGGTTCAAAATACAGATTTGATGTGGAAGGAAGTCGTTTAACAGCTATAATATCTAAACACTTCCTTTATCTTTGGAAGCCTCTTTCACATTTCATCTCCCCTCCCCCTATTTCCTTCACCTTTCATTTCTTTCTGAACCTGTGCCTCACCCTTCCCAGGTACAGGTTACCTAGGGAGTGCAAGTTTTAGCTGCCTTCAAATCCATTTGATGAGGTAGAGTAAAGATGGAGACTGTGCCACTTTGGGCAAAGTGAGAACTTACAGCCATGAATCTTTTACCTAGTCAAAGCTTCCATCAAACATTTGGTTTCTGAATCTGATAATTCTCTCTAGCTTCTCTTGTACAGCACATTGACCTTTGGCTCGGCAACAGTGTAAACATACTGTCTATTTTCCTTTCCCAGCTTACACAGGAAGGTTGGTGGCAGAAAGAAGAGGATGATCTAGAGATGGACGTTTCCAAGTGGCATCCAGTAGGTTCTTTCTAGACTGCCATGAGTCAGCTACCATCCGGGGGCGCTGCCCCAGCTGCAACCTCAGCTTCTGCAGCCGCTGCAGCCACGGAGGCTCGCATGCACCCGGAGGGCAGCAGCAGAAAGCAGCAGCGAGCTCAATCACCTGCTAGGCCTAGGGACAATTCTCTTCGACAGACCGCCGGGCCCACGCGGTCCCCGCTCGGGGTCGGCCCTAAACTCAATTCTGTTCGGCAGCAGCAGCTGCAGCAGCAGCAACAACAGGGTAACAAGATAACCGGTCGGGGCACCTCCAGCACCGGATCTAGAGGATTCGGAGGCGGGGCGGAGAAGGCGGTGCCCTCTGTACCCAAAGGGGCTGCTCCCGGAGCTGTCCAGCCCGCGCCTGGTGCTGAAGGGTCCCCCGCGGCGTTCCTGGCGGCTGTGAGCGGCAGGAGGTCCGGACAAGCCGAGGAGCCACCCAGGGAGATAGAATCCGGGTCCTCGAAAGTCGGGAAACCCCCTCCGCTCGGAGGAGTAGGAGGGGGCGGGGAAGGAGGAGGAGCCGGTGGTGGCCCGGGGGACCGGGAGGGCGGCGCTCCGCAGCCGCCGCCGCCACCCAGGGGTTGGCGAGGGAAAGGCGTCCGCGCCTCGCAGAGGGGTGGCAGCGGCGGAGAGGGAGTATTCCCTTCACCACCCACCGCTGCTACGAGCAAAACCCCCGGCCCAGGTAGCAGAAACTCGGGTAGCGGCGGCACAGGGAGCAGCAGCGGTGGTGGAGGAAGCTACTGGAAGGAGGGATGTCTGCAGTCTGAGCTCATCCAGTTCCATCTCAAGAAGGAGCGGGCGGCAGCGGCAGCGGCCGCGGCCGCGGCTCAGATGCACACGAAAAACGGTGGCGGCGGTAGCCGCAGTTCCCCGGTCGCCGGCGCTCCTGCCATCTGTGAGCCCCTTGTGGTCCCCTCTTCCTCCCCAATGGCGGCTGCAGCCGAGGGCCCCCAGCAGAGCGCAGAGGGCAGCGGCAACGGCCACGGCGGGGCCATGCAGGCCGCTGCTCCCCCTTCCTCCCAGCTGCACTCTCAGCAGCTCCAAGAGCAAGAAGAGATGCAGGAGGAGATGGAGAAGCTGCGGAGAGAGAACGAGACTCTCAAGGTGAGAAAGAGAGGGGGTGGGACCCGAATGGGGGAGGGGAAGTGATGGGGCCTCTGATGATTAGGGCGTGTCCCGGCAGGTTTGGAAGGCTGCTAGCTAACCTTTTAGGACTAAATGAAGGGAGATGAACTAGAAAGATGGGGGGCGGGGATGGTCCATGGCCTGCTCCTACTTAGAAACCGAACTAATACCAATACCATTGTGTTTAAAACCAAATGTAGGCCTTCCTTTACCCAGTTATCATGATTTGCCCCACTTTCTCACAAGCAGAGAGAACTAGAGTAATAGAACGAAAGATAGGCCTAAACTAGGCTGGTTTGTCAGTTTTTGCTTTCGGCTCCCTGTCATTCCTGTCTTGTGCAGAGGGAGGCAATACAACTAGGAACTGGGAGTAGGGATGGGATGTACGTGGTGCTTATCTTAGGGGCTAGTGGCAAGACTGGTTGTGATCCCTGGCCTGTCACCTTCTCAGAACGAGATCGATGAGCTGAGGACCGAGATGGACGAGATGAGGGATACTTTCTTCGAGGAGGATGCCTGTCAACTGCAGGAAATGCGCCATGAGTTGGAGAGAGCCAACAAAAACTGCCGGATTCTGCAGTACCGCCTCCGCAAAGCCGAGCGCAAACGGCTCCGCTACGCCCAGACTGGGGAAATTGATGGCGAGCTGTTACGCAGCCTGGAGCAAGATCTCAAGGTCTGCCGCGGGGTGGGGTGGGGTGGGGTAGGGTGGGGTGGGGTGGGGCTAGGGCGAGGGCGAGGGCGAGGGCCAGGGTCTATGGGTGGAGACTTTGCGTTGGAAGGGCCTTCACTAAAGGATGGCAAAGGGCATTAGTTTTCAAGCGTTCACCAAAAAATATCAGCATCTGGGAATGGAAGGAAATATTCAGTTTAGTGGGAGGAAGGTCTCCTGGGAGTAACTCTTCCTGAAGTAATAAGAGGGCGCCTCCCTCCTGGGCCGAAACAAGGCCATGGTAAGGCACAGGCTCTACAGGGCCTGGACTCCAGTGATCTGGCTTCCAGTGATGTACTTCCTGTGAAGGCCAGGTGGAATCAGGGATTCGAGAGGAGCAATGGGGATTACTGTGGAGCACTGACATCCGGAATAGGAACAGCACTGAGAACATAGTTAAGTTCTCTTTTCTCAGTTTTTCCCCAGGACCCTTTCCTATCAGCACTCATCAGTTCCGTAACTCCCCGAAAAGCAGCCTGTCTAAACAGCAAGCCATTTGAAGGAGGAGAGCAAATCAGAAGAAAACACCTTGTTTTGAAATGAAGTTTTCTATTCAGAATGTGTCCCAGAGGATAGGCCATCAGCTCAGAGCTTATAGTAGACTTTTTCATGGGGTGCTCTTTCTTCATTTTGAAAACAGGCAGATTTATTCACAAGGCAAACTGGACATTCAACACACCACCATTGACAACCTTTTAACAACACTTGTAACTGTATTAACTTCATCGACATGCAAGTAGAGTTAGTTACTCTAGATGTGCTTCAAAGAAAACTCTTGCCAAACATCTTATGGAAGTCTTTGCTCCATTCTTTTGGTTTGCTTTGGAGTGCGTTGTGACTCATCAGAAGATGTAGCACCATTACATATAATATTGGTTGATTTAGAGGAAAAATTCTGTGAGGTAGAGATTATAAATGGAGCTAGTTTACAGATGCACAAATGGCACTTAAAAAAAAATGTATTGGTATTTTTCCCGTATACATGTCTCTGCCCCCACATAAGTGTCTGATGCCTTTGGAAGCCAGAAAAGGCCATGGCATCTGGAAATTAAATAGCCCTCTAGAAAAGCATTCAGTGCTCTTAACCACATAGGTACCTCTCCAACCCCAACCAAAAGCATTTTCTCCATAAGTTCTATGCATATACCTGGGCCTTGTAACAAGCCTAGCGATCGCCAAGTTCCCTCCATTAAACCTGAACCAGGACTGGCTGTGTCCTGAGCCTCTAACACTAGCTACTCAGCATTCCTTCAAAGCCCTATAATTTTCAAAAGCTGGGGTAAAAATACATACTAGTAAGACAAAAAGGAATTTTAAAAAACTAGAATGTTCCTAAACCTAAGTACCTGGGACTAGCTAGAATTATAAGGAAGAAAGTACACCCAACTACCCAGAAGTTAAAACTGTCTTTCTCCATTTCTCAGTAGTGGCTGTAGTGGCAACATATAGGTCATGGTGTCACTGTAAAACTAAAGCAGATATCTTAATTCTATCTACAGCTGGATATGAAATAAAACACATGTCACTCACTCTAACGTAGTGAAGTTAAGAGCTGAAGTCGACCCAGACCATCTGACGACCTGTTAATCGTACAGCCTTGAACATCTTCTTTAATACTTCCCCACTCTACAAAGCAGGTGTAACAGTAGACTTTCCCCCACGGGAGTGCTGTGAGGATTAGGTGACTGCTATAGGTGAATGGCTTATGGATGAGATATTGGGAACATGGTCACGTAGGAAGTACTCTGGAAATACTGGCTCTTAGTGCCTTCAGTATGAATAAATTATACTTTATCTTTATAAACATATCATTTTAGGTTGCAAAGGATGTATCTGTGAGACTTCACCATGAATTGGAAAATGTGGAAGAGAAAAGGACGACAACAGAAGATGAAAATGAGAAACTGAGGCAGCAGCTTATAGAAGTTGAAATTGCAAAGCAAGCCTTACAGAATGAACTGGAAAAAATGAAGGAGGTTAGTATCTGGCTGTTTGATGGTTAACTGTGTTAGCTCTGCTCTTTAGAACAGAATCTCAAGAATGAACATCACTGATAAAGTTGCTCTTTCCTGACTACAACTTGTCATCCCACTCAGTACAGTAAGGAATAGAAGACTTCATACTGACCATAGTAATAGTAAAGAATATGACAATAGTGAATAGTAAAGAAAATGCTCTAACCTAAATTTTAATTTAACTTACGGTGTGCACCAAGCTTACACACATGATATAAAAAGATAAGAACTAAGTGATGATTTTGTTAGTTGAGGGGAACATTTTTGTGAGATTATTGCTGTGTTCCTAGAACAGTAAAATTCTGGAATGGGCAGGGCTGTAAAGGCCTTTCAGTCTATTCCAGCCATTACTTGGGTTTGTCTATAACAAAGTTTCCCAGGTTGTTTAGTGCTCAGAATGCTATCCTGAAACTCTTCCATGGCGGCCAATTCAGTTCCATGAGAGCTCTGGTGAAAGTTTCTTTGTTTCCACCTGAGACCTACACAATTGTACCTCAAAGTGATTCATCTTGGTTCTGTCACTTAGGGTGGGGGATTTAATGTTCTCTGTTTCATGTTGGCTCTATGAATGTCTCTGCATTATTTACCATCCATCTTCTGAAAGAATAATGATATAGAAATAAACAGAGATGAGAAAAAAATTTATCAATAAGTAATTAGTCATGATAAACACATTCGGTGAACTAAAAATATTTTTTATACTACTTGAGTTATTGGCAGTGTAATGTATGAAAATTATGAATAAAAATCAGCAAAAGCAGAAATGAACTACTTGGATATATATAAAATTTTCCAGAGAAAATCTTAGTCTTTGAATGTACTGAATATTAAACCCCACATGTCTGCCATTCACAGTAAAAATATCAACAGTATGATTAAGAATCTATAAGTGTAGGAACTCTGAAATATTGTTAGTGGAACAAACTATTCTTTGTATTTTTTGCACCCACTTATATTATCTTAACTTTAAACACCTTTTCATTTTTTAAAAAATATTTCATACATTAACTAATTAATTTTTTGAAATAGGACCTCTTTGTGTAGGTCTGAAACTTTCTACATAATCAGGTTGGCCTCAGGCTTGAGGTATTCCTTCTGTGTCTGCCTCCCAGGGTCTGAGATTGCAGACATGAACCACCTACATTTGACCAAACACCTCTGTGTTATAGTAGAAAAATATAGAGATTGATAATCATGTAATATGTGTTCATCAATAACTAATGGGGTGACCTTGAAAGGCTTCTAACTTCTATTTTTCTCTACTTATCCCAAACTGTAAAGATTGTTTCAAATGTTTCCTATGACATATTTTATCATGCAGTTCAAGGCATTGCCATTTAGAGACCAGCACATATCTTTTTTCCCTGAAGTTATAAAGTCAAATATGAAACTGGTATATGCACAAGTATGTATTGTCTTGAGCAATAATGCACAGGTAAAGAGTTTCAAAGTTTTACTGTGTTTCTGGGGAAGGAAGGAATGAAGTAGTTTTAATTTTCAAGGACTGCATTCATAAAATACCAGATATTTTACTTTCTCACAATCCTGGAGGCCAAAGGTGCAAGGGCAAGGTTTCAGCAAAATTGATGCCTTCTGAGCCCCATGCGGGAAGGATCTGACCTAAGCCTCCCTCCTTAGCTTGTTGATAATCAAGTTTATGTCCCAATGGCAGGCTCCCTATAGCTACCAAGAATGTAGCTAACAGGGTCTGTGCGCATGCCCCACCTCACTCACTAGAGCTCTCTCTCTCTCCCTCTCCCCCTTCCTCCCTCCCCCCTCTCTCTTTCCTGCCCCTCCCTCCTCTGTGTGTGTGTGTGTGTGTGTGTATGTGTGTGTGTGTGTACATTGTATAGATATTTGTGGAAGTCAGAGGTCAACCTCAGATGGCATTTCTCATTTCCCAGAATCTGTTCACCTTGTTTGTTGAGACAGGCTTTCTCACTGCCATCTATGACTCAAGGAATAGGACAGGCTGGCTGGCCAGGAAGCTCCATCGATCCATATCACTCTGCTTCATTAAGTCAAGGTTTACAGACATGCACAACCACACTCAGGCTTCCTATGTGATGCTAAGAATGTAACTCAGGTACTCGGGTTTGCAAGGCAATCAATCACCTTAGTGTCTAACATATTTCTCCACCACCCAATACTTCCTATTTAAAGTTAGATTAGACTAAAGTCTACACTAATAGCTTTACTTTTAATTGATTACTTTTGTAAAAAAAAAAAAAATTTCCAAATAATTTTCTCCAACCTAGCGATCATCTCCTACCAGGGGGTTAAGATTTTACGATGCATTTGAAGAAGGTAAAGGAAGATCACATGATTGCTTAGTGTGGGCACGTGGGAGTCCAGTGTTGTCCTCATGAGCCCTCTTCCTCTCTATGTGTGATTTTTTTTGGGGGGAGGGGTTGGGAGGGAGCACTTCCTGGTCTTTGCCTACACCCTCAAAAACATTCAAGTAAAAACAAATCTTACTTGATTGCCAGAGATAAAAGAAGAATATCTTGCAATTTGGTGTCATAATGAATATTTCTCAAGTGGGTATTCTGAAATTTGTGTTTAAGAATGACTTAACTCAGGGAACCTGGTGGGGGTGCTGACAGAAGGACTGGAGTAGCAGAGGGGGATTGCAACCCCATTAGAATAACAACATAGGCTCTGTTCTGACTACCCAGTTCTCCCAAAGTCTAGAGCACCAACCAAGGAGGGTACCTGGAGGGATCCATGGCTCCAGATACATATGTAGCAGAGAATGGATAGCCTTGCACAACAGTAAAGGGAGGGGAGGGGAGGCCCTTGATCACAGGGAGGTTGGATTCCTCAGAGTAGGGAGATGCTGGAGCAATGGGGCCAGAGACTGTGGGTGGGTGGGGGAACACTCTGATACAGGCAAAAGGGAGGGGGGAGGGCAGATGTGGAATGGGGGGGTTGGTGGAGGGATAAGCAGGAAGTGGGATGTCATTTGAGATGTAAAGTAATGAAATGATTAATAAAAAAAAAAGAAAAAGAAAAAAAGAATGGCTTAGTTGAGGAATTGGGAGATGGTTCAATGCATAAAATATTCACTGGTTAAGCATGAGGACATGAGTTCAGATCCTGAGCACTCCTGTAAAGCCAAGCAGGACATGACATTCATCATCCATCAGTAACTCCAGTGCTGGAGACAGGTGTGGGGCAAAGACAGGCAGATTCTAGGGCCTCAATGGCCAGTAAGCCTAGATGGCATGGGGAGACCCAGGTCCCGGAAAATGCCATGGCCCCCTAAAGAAGGTGGAAAGGCATAGAGGAAGACACCCAACACTAACTTCCAATCTCCACACGCCCCCATGCGAACATGTACATGGGTGGACACAAAAAAGAA
The DNA here is from genome assembly GCA_019843815.1 of Montemys delectorum. Taxonomy (NCBI): domain Eukaryota; kingdom Metazoa; phylum Chordata; class Mammalia; order Rodentia; family Muridae; genus Montemys; species Montemys delectorum. The sequence goes on along the minus strand of JADRCD010174936.1, from coordinate 25,445 downwards.
TAGTATAAGACTTGTCTGGTCTTCATCCTGTGTCCTGAAAAGAGTAAAATGCTCATAGAACTACCCACTAGTCAGAGAGATAGGCTGTCCTGAATCATAAAATAAAAACCACTTCTCTGTGACGCTTGCCTTCTCAAAGGCTCTGGTATGCAATTAGGAAAATGTGGGTATAGCACTAGACAGTGGGGGCCTGAAAAAATAATCCAATAACAAGGAAACCTCAAACTCAGACTCTGACTCAATGAGGTAGTCATGAAAGTCTAGAGACTTTCTGCAAGATATTCGCTCTCTTTGTTCATTATGTGTGGGGTCCATATATTTATGTTGATGCGCATGCAGATGCAGTCACTTGTATTTGTGTGCGCGTGGAGGTCAGAGGTCATCAGGTATTTCCCCTTCTTGAAAGAGTGTCTCTCACTGAATCTGGATGGATCTCATTGTGTTTTGCCCAGACTGTCAGAGGCAGGAGGTCTCATGTCTCTGTCATTCCTTCCCTGAATGCTGAGATTGCAGGTATCCGCGGCCGTGCTTGGCGTTTACGTACGGTAGCTGCTGGAGATTTGAAGTCAGGGTCTTATGCTTATTCGGCGGACGCTTTTGTCACTGAACAATCTCCCCAGCCCAGGACATTAGCTTGTAAAATACCTTTTTCACTAAGAAAAGAAACATTAGGAAATGTGTGTTGGGAGAAGGGAAGAAAAGTTGATGTTAGAGAAAGACATATATGACATATGGAAATGTAGAGAATACTAAAATAAATGTGATAAAGAAAAATGAAAACCTATCGGGCAGGCATAACTATCTGCACCAGGCTGACTTCAGAGTGGTAGGAAAGCACCTGTAAGAAATGTAGTTTAAAAGTCAGAAATATCTTATTCAAATAAGGCATTCGGACTAATCACATTTTTATCATCTAAGAGAACAATGTTAAACATGAGCTCCAGGCTGGTAAGATGTCTGAGCAGAAAAAGGGGCTTGTCTCTAAGCTTGACACAATCCGAATTTGAGTCCCAGACCCATATCTTAAAAGGAGAGGACCAACTCCCTAAAATTGACTCCTGGGTTCCATATGTGGGCTATGACATCCACTCTAAACAAACAAACAAACAAACAAACAAACAAATAAATGAAGCAATAGTGAAAATAAACAATGATCTTATAGAATGGAGCCATTACCCATCAGCTTTCTTATTTGTAAAGTGAAGATATTTAAATCCTTACTGAGGACTAACCATGTGACCTAGAAGCCGTTTGTGTCACTCTGCCCACAGAGAAAAACATCACTGTGTCAAATTTGGATGAAAAGACACTAGTAATAGAGTAAAATCATAAAATGTTAAATAAAAGCAGTATTCTAATCCTAAGATTTTGGCTCCATGTATGGATCTGTATAAATTCTGAATAGTGCTCCTAAGACCAATAGACCATCTGCTAGAGTCTGGAACCGTTTACTAAAACTTTAACTAGCTCCAAGTGTATTGATCGATTCCTCTCAGAGCTGAGGGCTGCACAGAGTCCTGTGCACCTGTGTATATCCATCTGCTTGTTGTCTCCCTCTGAGAGGTTGGAGTGGGCACTTGGGATTAAGGACTGAGTAGAAGCAGGATGAGGGTAATTGGTTTAGGCTCTTGCAATTTGTTCCTTATATTGAAACAGCTGATATTCTGCCAACTGTAAACAAGAGGGACCTCTTAAAATTCTGCCTTTGATCCCTATTATGAAGCCTCGATTTGCCTGTAGCAGTGTGTCTTCTACCTTTCTAAAACCCAGAGAATGTGACAGGCTGACTTTCAGCATCGTAGAGGATCACAGCAATATAGAGTTCTCTGAATGTGTTACACACAAGCAAGGAAGTCTGTCACAATAGATTTGTGCACACGTAAGATCAAGTTAGGGTTTTGTAGGAGACTCTGTACATGTTCTCTGGGCTGAATGAGTTTTCGTCCCTGTGAAACCAGTTGCTCCCCTTCGTGGAGTTTTCCTGCTGCTCTTAGAGGTAGCATCATTTTTTGGTGCTTCAAGGCTTTTTATGGTCCTCATGAGGGAGGAGATCTCCCTAGGTCATTTTTAATGGCCACGGTTTGAAAAGCAGTTCGTGATGGAAACTTGAACAAAAGCCATTTAAAGAAGAACAAACGGAACGAGCTGATGGCGCACAGCTGCATCTTTGTGTTTCAGAACCTCTATTATCTTTGTGGTTTCCTCTCAGTTTCACTTGTGAAGCTTAGAGAAAATAATTTTTTAAAAATCTTCCAGTTTGGGCTCTAGAAAACTTTTTTTTGGTTTTGTTTGGTTTGGTTTGGTTTGGTTTTTTTGTGTAGTTTTGTTTTGTTTTGTTTGAGACAGGGTTTCTCTGTGTAGCCCTGGCTGTCCTGGAACTCTCTCTGTAGACCAGGCTGGCCTCCAACTCAGGAATCCGCCTGCCTCTGCCTCCCAAGTGCTGGGATTAAAGGCGTGCGCCACCACTGCCCCGGCCTCTAGAAGAATCTTAACTCTCCGTTTGTAAGAGCATCATCTGCCTTGGGGACTTTGGTTTTCTGTGTGCTTGATGTGTGTATCCTATGTATTATAATGAGCATTCATGATGGAACGCAAATAGTTAGCACTGTGAATTTTAGCATCACTGGCCTCTCACTACATTGGCATCATAGCCATAGATACGATGATTTTAACACAAGGGGCATTTTAATAGGTACGTTTATGCCCTATATGTTTACAATTTTGGATACATTTTCTTATAAAAAAATTAGGTTCTGATATTAACTATACTTGGTTTTGGTAGGTCATTTTTACCTATAAGTTGCAGAAAGCAATTTTGACTGGCAAATCACTGATAGGATAGGTAGCCCATGATACAGTTTTAATGGGGAATTCATTTAGGAAACACATGTGGTTATTTTTCCGCTTGCCCTGATGGCTTACTAAAATGAGGAAAATATGGGGCTGCTGAAAGGGCTCCTTGGTTAAGAGCACCTGCTGCTTTTGTAGAGGACTTGGGTTTAGTTCCCAGCACCCACATAATGTATCACAACCACCTATAACTCCAGTTGCAAGGAGTTCAATGTCCCTCTGACCTCCTTGACCCTCTGTGCATGGTGCACATACACACACACTCACATACACATACAGATACACATACACATAAAATAAACACCTTTCATACTTACTGTTGTTGAAATGACCATTATATTTAAACACATGAGTTCCTTTTCTAGTCATAATCAATAACTTGTTGAACAGCATAGAAGGCTCTGGGGAAGCTTTGGGAAGCCTGCCTTCCACAAAGCTTCCCTTTGTTGTCAACGCATTGTTTTTATGGCACTCTATTTGTTTTGTCCTCTTACGTGTATGCACGTGCTCAAGTCATAGCACCCAGGCAGAGGTCAGAGGACAACTCATGGGCATTGATTTTCTTTCTACCATGTGGGTCCCAGTGGTGGAACTTCTGTCATCAGGTTTGGCAGTAGGTTCCTTTGCTAGTCATGTCCCACACTTGTGACCAAATTCTCAAAAATATGTTTGTTGAGGAACTATAAATTTTACTGGATCTTTTAAATGAAATCACCTATGTGTAGCATATACTCAGAAGAAATTTCTAAACTTGGTCCTAGTCAAGTGAATGTCTTCCCAGTTGTCAAGCAGAAGCAATATCAGTTCGTAGATAAGAAATTAGTATAGTATTTTATGATTATACTGAATGTTTCAGTTATATTTTATATTATATATAAATTATAAAATTTATATATAAAAGTTATGACTATTTACATAAAAATGTGGGGGTCAACATGAACCCCACATCTCCTAGCATACACACACAATTGATCAGATTCCAGCTCCTTTTTTGGTTGGAATTTTAATCATATATATGGGAAACAGTAAGGCTTTGTGTAAGCACAAAGTTTATGAACTAATGACATAACTCAGTGGCAAAGCAGTTACCCCTCGTGCACAAGGTCCAAATATCACAGAGAGGGAAGGACTAGGAAGAGACAAAAGGGGAAGACAAAGAGAAGAGAGAGAAGGGGGAGGGAGGGGAGGAGGGGAGGGGAAAGGATAGAAGGAAAGAAAAAGGGAAGGGACGGAAGGGGAAGGGAGGAGAGGGGAAAGGAATTTCACTTGATTCAGCATACACTTTGTGAGCACACCACCACTTTCTATCTAAGATTCCCATGGACCTGAATGTTTAAAAACATAATGGGTGAGCTTGAGAGATGCAGAGGTCCTGGGTTCGATTGCCAGCAATCACATGGTGGCTTACAACCATATGTAATGGGATCCGATGCCCTCTTTGGTATATCTGAAGACATATACTCACATTAAGTAAGTAAGTAAGTAAGTAAGTAAGTAAGTAAATAAATAAATAAATAAATAAATCTTTTAAAAAAATTCAAGGCCAGAATCAAAAAGGCTAGAGCTTGTGGGAAAAAACATAATGGGCATCATGCAATAGCTGTGTTTGAAGATCTGCTGAATTTGCTAATAAGCTGTATTTCTGAGCCTCGATTCTCTGCTTCAGACCAGTTTGACACAGCCTAAGAGCCCTGAGCTGTGCTTTGAATGACCCACCCCTGAGAGGGCAAGTCAGCACGTGGCCTATAGAAAACTCTCATTACAATAATTAATACAGTTTTAGTTGACGGTTGTTTACTTGACTTCTACATCCAGGTTGGTTTTTTATAGGTGAATTATAGGCATCACGACAAAGCTAGTCAACAATTGGAGCAAAAGTTTAAAAGCAAAAGTTCAGAGAAGAGGAAAGGAAGCTTCACCCAAGGGGTGAGCATGCTGCCAGACGCTCACTCTGCATTTAGCAGCAATCAAAAAAGAGAAGGGCTGAAAGAATTTCTTTCCCACCCATGGCCAGATTTGGAGGCAACACTTAGGTGCTAAGAACTGTCAGTTGTTTTACACAGACTCGATTACAACCAGTATGGGTAGATGAGCTTTCAAAACAATGCTTGCTTCTAGGCCACATGTTCCTTAAATTAGGAAATAAAAGTTTTCAGAAAATAGAATCAGATATCTTCTCATGACTCACTAACCTGAGTGTGATTGATTAGAAAATGCATAAAGTTCTGGAATCTGGAAACCACATTTCTTATGACAAATACCTGAACTTTGTAGAGCTTGATCTCTTTATTTATAAGCGCATAAGTTAAACTGAGTATTCTCAAAAGCCCTTATAAATGTCCCTTTACAAAGGGGGCATTTCATATTTTGTCAGCTATCCGTCTATAGTCTCCTGTGAAGTACTATTATTATTGGTAAAGTTGAATTTATTACTGAGTTAGTTACTTTGCTGTGATAAAACATCCAATGAAAACCACTTAAGGGAGGAGTCGGTTACTTTTGGCCTATACTTCTAGGCGATACAGTCTGTGACGGTAGCAGATTGGCAGGTCACAGTGCATCTATAATTGGAAAGATGAGAGTAATGGCTGCTTGTGCTCATCTTTACTTTCTCCTTTTTATTCAGTCCAGGACTCCAGGTACCATAGTTAAGGTATGTCTTCTCACCCCAAACTAATCTAGATAATCCCTCACAGGTGTGTCTCAGGGCTTACCTTCTAGCTAACTCTACTAAACTGGAAATTCTTTCCAGTTTCTTGCCACTCTAATTTTGCTTGGGACTGCATGTATGACAAACATAAACCTCATATAAAATGAGCCTCTATTAAGAATCTCAGTCATCATCTATTGAATTCCAAGTCTATAACTGAGACCTACATAGTATAGGTGGTGATCTTTAGACTTTGGGGCAATATTATGGTTCAGATAGGATACATCCCCCACAGGCTTATTCCTGGATGCTTTGTCCCTCATTGACAGTGCTATTTGAGGAGAATCTGGAAATGTCAGAGCTTAAGTCTAGCAGGAAAACTTAGGTAAGGAGGAATTTATTTTTTCAAAGTAATGCATGGTTCCTGGCCGCCTCCTCCTCACATGCTACTCTCAGTGTACATAGGACTAAAAGCCTCCTGAGTCACACACTCCCACTTCCATGATGTTTCCCAAACATACTTAGCAAAGCATCCATAAATTGAGCACTCTTACATCATAAGCTCCAAAAAAATCTTTCCTCTCTTAACCTGTTTCTATTGGATATTCTGTCATAGCAAATAACAGGCAGTAATTAACAGTATTGTTTTCTACTGCATCCATTTACCATGGTCAGTCTTGGCACCAGAGAAATTCTTTTGTGTATTACTAGAATGGTCAGAATGTAACATTTAGTATATCTTTAATCCTTTTGGATATAGATTAAAAACCTATACAACTTTGACTTTAATTTAACAAACATGAACTACTATTATATATACATATATATACATGAACTACTATTATATATACATATATACATACACAATATATATATTTATCAGGGATATCCACATTGACATCATGGAGATACTCTGTGCACTCAAGTTAATTGTTTTATGGAATAAAATAATTGTGGGAATGACAATTTTTAATGTACAGTGCCTTGACGGCTAATTATTATACCAAATTATTTGATGTTCATGATATCAGAAGATTTTCACAAGAACTTCCAGGTTGAATTCTTTGAGATCAAGGTCCAGACCTGTTTTTTTTTTTCTTATAGATTTCTCAACACCCACTTTAGTGTCAGGATATAAACAATTTGACTGTCTTTGTTTGTAATATGATAACTTGTATTTCATAGTTATTATTTCTTTTTTGTTGTTTTATGGTTCTGCTGTTTTGAGACCATGTTTTGTATACCCTAGGCTGCCTTTAAACCCACTGTGCAGCTGAGGATGCCCTTTGAACTTCTGATCCTCCTACTTCCAGTTCTTAAGTGCCAGGATTAAAAACACGTACAGCCTGCTTATACTTAATTTTAACATATAGTTTCCACATTTTGTACTAAAAATTCCCTCAGACTTGGTTGAGTTTATCTTCATTATTTCCATAGCAACCAGAGGACAGCCTGACACAAACCTGATGAACAGTAAGTAATTATGAATAATGAAAATTATAAAATTATAGTTAAGAGATTTTTTGAATTAAAAAAATAAAACAAAAAAATAAACAAGCAAACAAAATAACATCAGAACAATGAATCAAAACAAAACTGTTTCTGTGGAGCCCAGTGTAACATAAACAAGATGAGAATGGAGCTGGGGGATAACTGCAGACTTACTTGCTTTGCCCCACTGCTCTCTGCATGCTGAAGAACAGTGTAAAGCGTTGCCCACCAAGTGTACTAGAGTATAGAGTGTGCTAGCCTGTTCTGTACTGTTATTTACTCAGCAGCTAAAGGCTTAGTTCTCTGAACTTAAGATCATATTTCTACTAAATCGATGCACAGATACCATATAGGTAAAACCTGAGGTTAAAGAGGAGGATGCCAAGAACATGAGCTTACATGAGCTTGATGCCATAGGAGCGTCTTGTTGTCCGTTGGAATCAGAACTCACTTGAGTGCTTGGTCCCTTAACTTGGAACAGAGAGCACACAACTTCATTGCATAGTGGGAAGCTTTTTCCAAATTAAATATCCTATTATTCTGGTGATTTTTATATATTTGACTGCATTTTAAGAGACATAAAATTATTTGTTTGATGTTTTTAAGATATACAATTATTTATTTGATGTTTGTAATAGACATACAATCATTTATTTGGCCTTTTAAAATATAATTCCTTTTTTTTTTTTTTTTTTACATTCTATGGTCATTTAAACTGATCTTTATAACAGATGGTAAATGACATTTAAAGATGACATTTGAAGATGTCATTAAGCTTCCATTCTGACATTTTCCACTCTATACTTACATATTTCAGTTAATAGGACCATTTATATTCAGTACAATTCAACTTTGAAGTACTTAAAATAAAAACTTCAAAGTACCCTGCATTCATCTGCTGCCTGGCTCAGTTGTTTCCAATGGTTCAACCAGTTAATCCTAAAGGCAAAAGCCTCATAAAACTAGCTCCGTTATCCTTTTTCTTCACAAAGTTTCCTATTATCCGATTGGCCAAGAACCTTAAATTGTAGCATAAATAATTAGACAGCCCATTTGAATTACATTCCATTGCTAAATATTGACAGTTTATATGAAGGTACATCCTTTGCCTCTTTGCAAATGGAAGAAAAATTTCAGACCATGATCCATTTATTTAAACTTAGGAAAAGCTCACATAGAAGGTATTCTCTTCCAAAAAAATATTTATAGCTGTTAGAGGTCCACATAGGTATAAATTACAATAATTGTACTTTATAAGGACTCTACTGGAAGTTATCCTGTTTTTAATTCTACTGCTATTAGTTCTAAGGATTTTGGTTTCTTGTAACATATATTTATGTAATTTTCAGCTTTCCTAATTACTGAACTTAAAAATAAAATTAGGAATTAAAAACTCAGTTCATTCAGACCCTAAGACCATAGGCTAGACTTAATACAATAATACAATAATACAATAGTTAAGCTAGCTAGTGCTAAGTTCTTCACTGTTAGAGTACATGGCTTCAGTTTCAAGCCATCTTTGCTTTCCTATGCCATCATATAGCCATCTAAAAATACTATGATTGTACTTAATGACTTTCAACCACAATCTCTGTACAACTGAACTGTAAACAATAATCTTGCATTTGTTTTCCAGAAAAACTAAGAGACACTATCTCTTCTGGGACACTGATTTTTAAAAGTTGTCATTGGTAAACATCATGCAGGATTGGTATACTGAAATTATTGAACTAAAAATAATGGTTCTCTTATTATTGATTCTATTTTGTTTTAGCTCTGGGATTGTGTTTGCAATGAGCAAATATGAGTTTAGTGATGGATGCAGGGTTAAGAGAACCAAGCACAGCTAGGCAGGCATTTGGAGAAGACCAACAACACACGGACACCATTGTCACTCCAATAGAGAGATAGATGATTGATTGATAGATATGGATGGATGGATGGATGGATGGATGGATGGATGGATGGATGGATGGATGGATGGATGGGTGGATGGGTGGATGGGTGGATGAGTGGGTGGATGGGTGGATGGGTGGATGGGTGGATGTATGGATGGATGGATAGATGGGTAGGTGGGTGGATGGGTGGATGGGTGGATGGTTGGGTGGATGATAGGGTAAGCAAGCTGTGGAAACATTACAGATGCAGTGGCAGCTGATCTACCTGGTGGCATCTGTTGACTGTTGACAGATTAAAGGGGACTTGGAGTGCTGAAAGGACAAAAGACATGAGAAATACCCTGCCCCACATCACCTCCCATCTTCTTACCTCAGCATTCCTGCCAGTGCTTTTGTTGGTTAAAGCTACGTTTGAGTGACTAAGGCTGGATACTAGGAGGACTCTCCCTACCCTTTCTGGCCTCCAATGAACAGTGCTTAGATTATCTTCCTGTAGCACAGAACAATGCAGAGGAAGGACAAGACATATCTTGATAACTAGAAAAACACTAACAAGGTCAGAAATTAATGCCTGACCACATTTGCAGAATCATCTTTGCTTATAATATATCCAAACTGTGCAAGCTCTAAATCAGAAAGCATTTGTTCGTTTCAAAAAAAAAAAGCCTTGTGTTATATATCACATGCTCTATGTTTTTCTTCTTAGCACTTACTTCAGTAACTCTGGACAGTTAACCTCTCATCCTTTTGCTTTTGGTCCTTCTCTGTACTCCTAGGATCTCAGAATCATCGTATCAGTTCTTTGCTGTGTCCGCACATCTGTTTTATAAAGACATCCAGATGCCGTGTGTTGAATCTTAGTGTCTAAATTATCTTATCCGCAGGAGCAACCTAGCCATGCCCTAGTCTTACCAGTTCAGACCCTCTTCTAGACCTTCTAGACTCTGTGCTGTTTTTAAAAGTACAGTGTTGGCTAAAACTGCCTTCTTTTTCTCAGAGGAAGTAGATTTCAGAAATCTGTTTGATTTCTGATTGTTTGATTACTTTTTCTCTTGCTGATTTTTTTAAAAAAAAAATCAACCTGATGAATATACTCCATCCCTGCAGGGTTCCTTGCTGTATTGGAATTTTAATAAGCAGAGCAGTGTTTTTTTGCAGTTGAGCTGGGCATCTTCTTCAGACGCATGAACAGAAGCAACTGTTGTACTGGGAACACAGGGTAGAGGAGCGAGTGTTTGAACACTTCAGATTCCTGGGTTTTAATAATCCCCAAGACTCACTTCCAGGGACTTTCATTCCTCCTTTTGCAGCATTTCATAAATGATTGACTGTTCTGACATAGAAAAGTTTTATTAAATATCCTGAGTATATGTTCATATAAGGGTAGATTTTTCAAGTACTCATGTTATTGCAATTCCGTAGCATGATCAAAAAGCACCTTCAGGCATATTTGCTGCAATATTCTCAAACAAGCACACTCACATTACAATCACCGTGTTCATGACTGGAGTTGGTTGACCTATCATGTAGTAGAGTAGAGATTGGACTTCTCATTTATAAAATGCTTGACATGGGCTTTGTTTTGTTTGCCTCATTGTAGAGAAAGTCCATAAGGAACTGCTATAATCGCCATACATAGCTTTCTAAATGTCTTAATTGATGAACTAGAATGGTGGTTTATATCTATCTCGGTAACCACAGCAAATTAAATGGAATTTGAAATCTTTGCATTTGTTGATGAGCATTAATCACTGCTTGAAAGGCACACCTTTACCCATGGATGGGGTATCAAAGGAATAAAATAACGTTAATGATTATTTCATGAATTATTAACCAGACTCCACAATTAAAATAACAAAACCAACAACATATTGTGCAAAATTGCCCAGTCTTAACTCTCAATCTTCAGTAGAGTTTTCTTTTTCTTTTTAAATTTATTTCTTTTTTTCTTACACTCCATATTTTATTCTCTCCTCCCCCACCACCTTCTAGCCTCCTAGTGCTCCACATCCCCATACCTCCTCCCCACCCCCCTGTCTCTACATGGATGTCCCCATCCCACATGCCACCTGACCTCTAAACTTCCTGGGGGCCTCCAGTCTCTTGAGGGTTAGGTACATCATCTCTGAATGAACACAGACCCGGCAGTCCTCTGCTGTATTTGTGTTGGTGGCCTCATACCAGCTGGTGTATGCTGCCTGGTTGGTGGTCCAGTGTTTGAGAGATCTCTGGGGTCTATATTACTTGACACTCCTGGTCCTCCTACAGTTATCACCTTTCTCCTAAGCTTCTTTCAGCTTTCCCTAATTCAATAACAGGGTCAGCTGCTTCTGTCTATTGGTTGGGTGCAAATATCTGCCTGTGACTCTGAGCTGCTTGTTGGGTCTTCTGGAGTGCTGTCATGCTAGGTCCCTTTTTGTGAGCACTCCATAGCCTCACTAATAGTATTAGACTTTGGGACCTCCCCTTGAGCTGGATCCCTTTTTGGGCCTGTCACTGGACCTTCTTTTCCTCAGGCTCCTCTCCATTTCCATCCCTGTAATTCTTTCAGACAGGAACAATTATGGGTCAGAGTTGTGACTGTGGGATGCTTCCCCTCCGCTTGTTGACATTTTTGAGTTCTGTGGACTGTATCTTGGGTATTCTGTCCTTTTTTTTTTTTTTTTTTTTTTTGACTAATATCCACTTACTAGTGAGTACATACCATGCATGTCCTTTTGGGTCTGAGTTATCTCACTCAGGATCATATTTTCTAGTTCCATCCATTTGCCTGCATATCTATCTATCTATCTATCTATCTATCTATCTATCTATTTTTTTTTACTTATTTTATTGAGTGTATGGTGGAAGAGGGAAAATGGGTCAAAAGAGAGGGAGAGCAGGCCGTCTTCCCGTGCTGGGAAGTTGAGAATTTTCAAGCATCTGATGGCTGGCTGACCCTTGGGAAGACAGACCAAAGGAAGAAGGCTGCCTGGACAGCAGATGGCAGCATGAGCCTGTGCAGGGAGCGACTTTGATCACTTCTTTAGGAGCTTCTCAGCCATTTGGGATTCCTCAGTTGTGAAATCTTGGTTTAGTTCTATACCCCATTTTTTTGATTGGGTTGTTTGGTTTTTTGGTGATTAACTTTTGAGTTATTTATATATTTTGGATTTTAGCCCTCTATTGGATGTGGGGTTAGTGAAGATTTCCCCCACAGTCTGTAGGTTGCCAATTTGTCTTATTGATTATGTCCTTTGCCTTACAGAAGCTTTCCAGTTTCATGAGGTTCCATTTATCAATTCTTGATCTTAGAGCTTGTGTCATTGGAGTTTTGTTTAGAAAATTTCTCCCTGTGCCAATGAGTTCAAGACTCTTTCTCACTTGCTCTTCTATTAAATTCAGTGTATCTGGTTTTATGTTGAGGTCCTTGAGCCACTTGGACTTGAACTTTGTGCAAGGTGACAAATATGGGTCTATTTTCATTCTTCTACATACAGACAGCCAGTTAGACCAGCACTATTTATTGAAGATGCTTTCTTTTTTTCTATTGTATATTTTTAGCTTTTTGTCAAAGATCAAGTGTGTGCTTTTATTTCTGGGTCTTCAATTCTATTCCATTGATCAGTGTGTCTGTTTCTGTACCAATAGCATGCCGTTTTTATCACTATTGCTCTGTAGTAAAACTTAAATTCAGGGATGGTGATTCCCGGAGCCATTCTTTTATTGTTAAGAATTGGTTTTGCTATTCTGAGTTTTTTTCCTTTCCTGCTGAATTTGAGAATTGCTCTTTCCATGTCTTTGAAGAATTATGTTGGGATTTTGATGGGTATTCCCTTGAATCTATACATTGCGTTTGGTAGGATGGTCATTTTTACTATGTTAATTCTGCCAATCCATGAGCATGGGAGATCTCCCCATTTTCTGAGATCTTTGATTTCTTTCTTGAGATACTTGAGGTTATTGTCATACAGATCTTTCTCTTGTTGGTTAGAGTTACCCTAAGATATTTTATATTATTTGTAGCTATTGTGAAGGGAGTTGTTTCCCTAATTTCTTTCTCAACCTGTTTATCCTTGTATAAAGGAAGGCTACTGATTTATTTGAGTTAATTTTATATTCTTTGCTGAAGTTGTTTATCAGCTGGAGAAGTTCTCTGGTATAATTTTTGTTGTCACTTATATATATCATCTGCAAATAGTGATACTTTTATTTCTTCTTTGCCAATTTGTGTCCCCTTGATCTCTTTTTGTTGTCTTACTTTTCTAGCTAACACTTCAAATACTATATTGAATAAATATGGAGAGAGTGGCCATCCTTGTCTTATCCCTGATTTCAGTAGGATTGCTTCAAGTATGTCTCCATTTAATTTGATATTGGCTGTTGGTTTGCAGTAAATTGTTTTTATTATGTTTAGGTATGGGTCTTGAATTCCTGATTTTTCTTTTAGTTTGTTTATATACTGGATTATATTCATGAATTTTTGTATATTAAACCAACCTTGCATCCCTGGGATGAAGCCTACTTGATCATGGTGAATGATGGTTTTGATGTGTTTTGGATTTGGTTTGCAAGAATTTTATTGAATGCTTTTGCATCGATATTCATAAATGAGATTGGTCTAAGTTCTCTCTTTTGGTTGGGTCCTTGTGTGATTTAGCTATCAGAGTAATTGTGCTTCATAGAACGAGTTAGGTAGTGTTCCTTCTCTTTCTATTTTATGAAATAGTTTGACACAAATTGGAATCAGGTCTTCTTTGGAGGTCTGGTAGAATTCTACACTAAATCCATCTGGTCCTAGGCTTTTTTGGCTGGGATATTATTATTACTATTATTATTGTTAATCTTTATTTTACTGTCCAGTCATTATCCCCCTCCCATTCTGCCCTCTGACTGTTTCTGACCCCATAACCCCCTCTTCTCCAAGAGGGTATCCCCAGATCCCCACCCAAATCTTCAGTAGAGCTTTCTAAAGCTTTTGGCTGGTGTCTAACTATATATCATATGTGATATGAATGTTAAAGAAGCATTTATAATGTGCCTTTGCATTGAGAAGTAAGGTACCACAGCCCTGAGATCAGTTTTTATTAACAATTTGGCAGACTTTCTGACTGGCTATCTATACTAAAGCAGGATGTTTTTGTAATGACAAAGAAATTATTTGTTTAGTAAAACTACCTCACCAGTAGCTTTGAGTTCCTTCGGGAACCTATAGAAACTTGAATAATCAAATTGTTCCTACATGTCTAGAAATTATTTGATCAAATAGTAGGAACCACACCATGAAAGACCAGCAGTTTACTGAATCTAAATCTCATTTAAACAAGAGACACTTTCACAAAGCTATGTGATCCTCAGCCATTAGTTTCCTCCCAGTTCTCCCTTATACACACACACACAAATGTACACACGAAAACATACTTATACATATAAGCACAAATGCATATATATATATAAAACACATATATACACATATAGATATAAACACATGCACACACATACACACATACACACAGGCACACAATGTACACACACATAAACATACATGTACACACACATACATACATACACATACACACACATACAGACACACACAGAAACTTCTAGACTGAGTGCGCGAAGTTTGAGCAGAATAACAATAAAAGAAATGGAGAGATGTCATTGCTATAACTTTCTCTATGTTTATCGGTCTCCTGCCTTTGTTCGATAGCTATCATAAAGTTAATAAAATCATATTGGAACATGACTAGATGATAAATATTTATTGAAAAATTGAATGTGATACCTAAATTTACTCTAGTCCCACAATCTTTTTAAAAACAAAACATCTTTATTTCAAGGGGAGGGATTTTGCACAGAGCTTCATTTAGCACCATATTTGAATATTATTTAAATGAGAGGAAAACACAAGGTGCGTCCCAGGGAAGAATGCCCTAGTTTCAGCATTTCTCCAGAACTAAGTCGTCAGTCTCCTTTGAGCGTTGGCTGTAGGACAATGTTAACTTTCTTAGCTCTGAAAGCAAATCCATCTTTCATTTTCCTCTCTCCCCTGTCTTCAGGTTCCCTGCCTCCATTGTTCCTCTTCTGAACTTAATGTGTCTCTAGATAGACTCACCTCTCTATGTCTTTCTTCCTGCTGTTCATGCAGTTTGGGGCTGCCATCTGTGTGCCTTTGTATTTCTGAACTGTGATGGTTGAATAACACCTTTATTCCTTAAAAGATACCCCTGCTTCTTCTAATTAGAGCAATCATTTGATATCAGTGAGGTAGAATGCAGACCGTGTTCCGAGTCTTTCCAGATCTGGCTTGGGTCGATGGCTATTCTCGGGTCACACATCTCCTTTTCCCTCATACCCACAATGAATTTATATTTCTCAGGAATGTATTTTATTTTTTCCTTCTTTCCTTTCCAATTCCTTCTTTTCTCCTTCTTTCTTCCCATCTACCACAGCCTGGCTACTTACTTATCAGATGCAATACTAGACATTACTTCATTCTAAAAATCATGCCAGCACTTCTCCACTAGGTCTAGCCACAGACTGGATTAATCCTTTCTCCCTTGTGATCTAATTGGAAACAATTTGTGATAACAGACATGGATCAGAATATGATTCTTCTTTGTACCAAGTTATTTGGGTTTTTTTTCACATGTATTTATTGGGGATATGGTGGTAGTTGCATGTAGGGATATGCATAGAGGTTTTATCATTATAATGTCATTTACCATTTATGATAATGAGCAGGAACCAGAGCTTCCCTTCTACCATCAGAGTCCTCGGACCCAATTAAGCTGTCTGGCTTAGGCAATTTGACTGGCAAGCAAGTAGTAACTTTAGACCAAGGCAGACTTTACATCAGAATCAAAGGCTGAGGCTAAGTGTGCTGCCTCCATCTGTAATCCTGCCACTCAGAAAGATGAAGCAGGGGGCTGCTAATTTTGGCAAGCTTGGACTACAGAGTTGAAACTCTGACACAAGAAAAAAAATTATGAGAACCTACAGGTTTTATTAAGTTGTAGGTCAGTCTGATTCACTGGGCCTAGGAAGGGCCTCAGGAAGTTGATTTTCTAACTGCTTTTGGTGACATTAGTGATGCTGTTTCAGTAATTGAACTTGGGGATTTAGTGATTGGACATTTGCTTGTTGATTTTGCTAAGTTCTTGGTTCAATAGCACACGTTCAGCATTGTCATGTATCAGTGCACCATCCAGGGCAGCCACTGATCAGTGCTTTTGTGGCATTGGGAACTCTTCGAAGAATGGGGATTGAATTGGTTTTATTAGAACTGTGGCACAAGTGGCATTTCAGATTTTCTAATTCAGCCCCCTATAATCTTGGTATTCTCTGGACTGTTTCCTGCCAACAGCTGACTCAGAAACTAAAACTTCCAATTCAAAGAGGTTTTCTGAGGTGGCTTAAAAGAGATGGGAGGCTGGAAAGCAGAAGCCACTGACCATATATAGGCAGGGCCACCTTCCTTGGTAGACAAGGTGAAGAGGCAAAGTTTCATCCACGTTGAGAATGTCTCACACTGGGAGGGTGGTAAAGAAAGTCTGGGGAGGGAGAAAGATGGCTGCAACCATTTATATGGCTGGAAATCACTGAACCATGTTTTCTCTTGTGGTTCTCTTCTCTGGAGTCACTTTGCCTGCCTCAAATGAAGATGGGAGGTGTGGTCTTTCAGCAGGAAACTATCATTTCAAAACCTAAGGAGACAGAAAACTGGAGATGCAGAAAAATGGGGGTATAGGCTCTTAAGTTGTTTCCTTCTAGGGCATGTCTGAGGGGGCTAGTTCAGTGCTGTGGAAGAGAGGAGTCCTCTGATCAGTTAGCAGGAGGGAAGTTTTAATACAATTGGCTGTGATGGACCATCTGATTGCCACCCATCATATCTGGAGAAACTTTTGAATAATAATCTGCAGTCAGATGATTTGGTTGCAGGATAAAGCAGAGGTTTTCCAGGAAAGTGAGAAGAAATGGAGGAGCAGGGTGGGAGGGATGGGTGAGTCAGAGGAAGTATGCATGGAGTTGACTCAGAAAGACTAGTCCCACTGCTGGACTACTGCATCACAACGAGCTAGCCAAAACAAGAGAACACAAAAAGACACAAAGGCCTGTTGTAAAGAATTTTATCTGGCCTGGGGTGAAGGTTGAAGGTCTCCTGCAGCCAGAGTTTCTCCACAGTGCCTGAAACGTTCTTTTGCGGATGTGTCAGAGAAAAAAAAATAGGACAAACTGAGCCGTTTGTGGGGTGAGAGCCATTGGGAGAAATTATCCATTTGGTTTGGTTAAACGGTGAAGTTCAGTAAGAACTTAAAAGACAGAGCAAGGAGGAAAGAAGTAAACAAAGGAGGAGTCTAGGGGAGAGGGAGGAGCGGGAGCCCCTTACTTAGGAGGAGGCTTGTGATTGAACTTTTTACGTTCCCTGTTTGTAGGGCCTCATTTCAAACCAGGTGTGAGTATCAGTGTAGAGGAAGCACTGGTCATGGAGGAGGGCACAAATCCCATCCTTAGCAATATTCAGGTCTAGTCTCCTTTTCTTTTGAAATGTTGCAGTGAGAAAGGAATCTAGCTGGCCCCGGTGGATGTCAAGGTGATCTGAGATTTCTCTAAGGACTTTTCTGATAGCTGTGTCAAGACAGGTTAATTAATTCAAATAAGAATTCAGTCCCGCTGCTTTAATTCCGAGTCCTGAAAACAATACCTAGAGTGGTAAGAAGACCGATACATTGGATGACTCATGGTTCACTGATCACCTGAACTGCTTTCAGGAGTTTGGGGGTGCCAATCAATCTAACTGCTTCAAACTGACGTAAGTTGGCCATTAAGCAGTTAAGAGTGCCTCAGAAGGAATCTTTCTAAGGGGCCATGATAAAACTTTACAAAGACCCAGAAGTCAGAAGGTAAAACTGTACAACTTTTTGAGGACAAAGAAACAAAGTAGCATCACTAGTCAATATAAGATGAAACATAAAGTTAGCAAAAGGTAAAATCCAACTGTACAGTTGGTCGGCCCATGCACCAGAGTCCTGTAGGAGAATAAGTTCCTGTAAACTGTTTGCTGACATCAGACACCTGCATAAGGCGTAAGACCCTTGAAGCTCTGTAAAATAAGTCAACATCTAATTGACAATTTAAAAGAGAAACAGAATCCTATTGTCTCATTTTTATAGGATTGTCCAGCAAAGTTCCAAAGATGCTGTTTTTATATTGTGACTAACATTTCAAAGCTGTGAGTTTGAAGACAGCGTTTGTGGCAGCTTCCTTTAATCAGGGAATGGTTATGGTATAGACTCTGGAATTAGCTTTGACTAAGAGAGGAAAAAATGAAAGCCAGGGTAAACAATTTGGCCAATTGAACTATTTTGAGGGTCCCATACTAGTCAGGTACAAGACTTAGGTACAAGATTCTCCTGTTCACAGCATCTTCATATATCAGTTCAGGGGACATTAAAGGCATAAAATTACTAGTTTCCTCCCTCCTGAAACATTTGGAATGTGGGCACAGACTCTGAGATCCTGCACTGGGAAAGAATTCATCTGTCCCGTAGCTAAGGACAAGTGTTTTGGGTCTGGCCTGCACAACAGGAGCAGTCCAGGCCCACAGGCAAAAGTAGCAGAATTCTGGCATGTATTCTTTCCGTGTATCTATATTCTGTAATGAGGCTAACATGTAGCTTACTCTGGTGGGATTGTTCCATCCAAGGAAAGAACTCGGGCCTGGGGGAATCCTGCCATGCCAGCATACGTAAATTAACCCAGTTTACTCAAACGCTCAACTCTTCGTAATCATTGTTTAAAAATATATACTTTATTTTGAATCTTTTTTTTTAATTAGGTATTTTCTTTATTTACATGTACATTTTCCCTTTCCCAGGTTCCCATCCAAAATAAACAAACAGACAAACAAACAAAAACAAGAACAAACCCCTTTTGCCTCCCCCTTCCCCATGCCTGTCACCCCACCCTCTCCCACTTATTGGCCCTGGCATTCCTCTACACTGGGGCACAGAACCTTCACAAGGCCGAGGTCCTTTCCTCCTCTTGATGATCGAATTTGCAATCCTCTACTATACATATGCTGCCAGAACATTCAGTCCCACCATGTATAGTCCTTGATTGGTAGTTGGGTCCCTGGGAGCTCTGAGGGTACTAGTTAGTAATTGTTGTTCGTCCTAAGGGGCTGCAAACCCTTCAGCTCCATTGAATTTTATTTTTAACAAAACAAACTTAAAGTTTACTTTAACCTTGCCTTAGGGTTAATTTTAACAACATATATAGAAAATGACATACTGAGAGATATAAATTGGTCTCTCCCTCTAAGCTTATCTCTATAAATAAATTACATTTGTACTTAGCATGATTGCAAACATAGTCCTGAGGCGTATTAAAGAATTCGGTTGTTTAAAAGTGACTGATCATTAACTTTATACCTTAATTATCTTTGATACTTTATAATAAATTAATAGCTTTTATGAAATTAGAATTTTGTAATCTTATTCATTAGGTTTAAGCCTTAAAATTATGTTCATAAAACTACATTCTTAAAATTAAAGATCCTTTAGCATTAAAGTAAACTTTAAATACCTTTAAGAAATGGAGGTGAGCATCAATGACTATAAAGTGCTTGTCCAAGGCACAGGCTCTAGTCAATATTCTGTGAATTACTGTATCAACCAGCTCATCAGTTATGGGAGTCGTTAGCTAATGACCCAAGCTCCCTGGAGGCTCCCAGTCCACCTGCTCCATGAGATGGAGAACTCCCATCTGACTTCTTCCTAACCACTTCCCACTGCATGCCATGGGTACTTGTTTGAAGGGGTATTCAGCGAGAGGACAAAAATATCTAAATTCTGCATGAGTCCAGTGGAAGTGTCTTGGAGAGTTGTGGCAACCTAACCAAGAAAGGAAAAAATTAACTTAATCTCCTCTTTTCTTTTGCTTGTCAATGAAAAATGCTAACAGGGCACTTGCCTACTTGTGAACTCTACAGCAAGTTGAGTCACTGATCTGTATTTTGTCTGAGTTGTTTTTCTGAATTTCAAAGGGCATGGCTAATTGTTAGGGACAGTTTACTGTGATTTATATCTCTTGTTTCTAGTGAAATTGTATTGGACTCTGTCTTGGGGATTTTTACTTCTTTCATCTTGGTTTTGTATGAGGTTAAGGTACTTAAAAGCAAATAGCATTAAAAACTATCATTTACCAAACTCATCATGTTCTTGCTTTGTTTCAGTTATCCTTAAAAAGAAGAGGAAGTAAAGATTTGCCAAAATCTGAAAAAAAGACTCAGCAGACACCCACAGAGGTATGTCAAAATAAACATTTAAAGCACGCATGGGGCATGTCCAAATACACATGTTAACAAGCTATATTTATAAGTAGACATAGTGGTTAAATGGGCTTACGTGAAGCGCATCAATCATGCATCTTAATTATGTAACCGTAGACTTTGGTGGTAAAATATATTCAGAATAGTTCCTTATAAACTAGCATGCCTATCACAGGCTGTTTCACGGTGAGCCCATAGCAACACACAGTGCTTTCTGTAGTGCTAATCTCATTCTCTCACAATTAATGAAGTCACTGAAATGACTGCTCCTATAGCATCGGCAGAATAAAGAGAAGGATGCTGAAGGAAGAGGTAACAGTGAGCGAGCCTGCGGCCGATGATGCCATTCTTGGAACCAGTGATGGGGGAGACAAGAGGAAGGAAAGAAAGAAAGAAAAATAAACTTAAAAAATAGACTTCACGTGGGCTCGGGAACATTGGAGCAGGGGGTAATGGATGAACTAGTTTTGAGGCAGTCTAGGGCTCTCAACCTGATTCATACTCTCTGCCAGTTAAGCTTTTAAAGGGCAGGAAAAAAAAACTCTAAAGTGCATTAGGAAGCAGTGGAGAAACCAAAGCACTGAAGAAAATCATCAGTTGAAGAAGGGTCTTTATTGGGGAAAGGAGCAGAACACCAGTATGCAGCAGATGTCCAGAGACAAAGACCCCTGCAAAGCACAGGGGTTGGGGATGGAGCTGGAAGATCCCTTTTCTTCTTGAGGCAGGCTGAAAAGCCTTTGAAGCAATTTTCTCCCCAGATTAATAATTGTAGATTAGCCCACATATGTCCTGATTCGGCCATGAACTTTTTTTTATTGGATATTTTCTTTATTTACATTTCAAATGTTATCCCTTTTCCAGATCTCCCCTCCGAAAACCCTTTATCCCATGCTCCCTTCCCCTGCTTCTATGAAGGTGCTCCCCCCAACCACCCACCCACTCCCACCTTCCAGCCCTGATGGGGCATCAAAGCCCCTCAGGCCCAAGGACCTCTCCTCCCAACAATGTCCAACAAGGGCATGCTCTGCCACCTATGCTGCTGGTACCTCCATGTGTACACTTTGATTGGTGGTCCAGTCCCTGAAAGCTGCAGGGTTTCTGGCCAGTTGATCCTGTTTCTCCCCAAAAGGGGCTGCAAACCCCTTCATCTCTTTCAGTCACTTCTCCAACTCCTCCATAAGGGACACAGCGCTCAGTTCAATGGTTGGTTGCAGGCATCCCCAACTGTGTTCTCTCAGGCTCTGGCACAGCATCTCAGGAATCAGCTATAACAGGCTCCCATCAGCAAGCACATCCCAGCATCCCCAATAGCATCTGGGTTTGGAACCCATGTATGGGATGGATCCCGAGGGTGGAGGACAGTCTCTGGAAAACCTTTCCTTCAGTCTCTGCTCCACACTTTGTCTCCATATTTCCTCCTGTGAATATTTTGTTCCACCTTCAAAAAAACACTGAAGCATCCACACTTTGGTCTTCCTTCTTGAGCTTCATGTGGTCTACAAAATGTATCTTGGGGTATTCTGAACATTTGAACTAGTATCCACTTATCAGTAACTGCATACCATGTTTGTTCTTTTGTGACTGGGTTACCTCACTTAAGATGTTGTTTTCAAGTTCCATCCATTTGCCTAAGAATTCCATGGAGTCATTTTTTTTAATAGCTGAGTAGTATTCCATTGTGTAAATGTACCACATTTTCTGTATCCCTCTGTTGAGGGACATCTGGGTTCTTTCTAGCTTCTGGCTATTGTAAATAAGTCTGCTATGAACATAGTGGAGCATGTGCCCTTATTATATGTTGGAGCATCTTCTGGGTATGTGCCCAGGAATGGTATAGCTGGGTCCTCTAGTAGAACTATGTCCAATTTTCTGAGGAACCACTAGACTGATTTCCAGACTATCTGTACCAGCTTGCAATCCCACCAGCAATGGAAGAGTGTTCCTCTTTCTCTACATCCTTGCCAGCATCTGCTGTCACCTGAGTGTTTGATCTTAGCCATTCTGACTGGTGTGAGGTGGAATATCAGAATCATTTTGATTTGCATTTCCCTGATGACTAAGGATGGTGAACATTTCTTTAGGTGCTTCTCGACCACTCAAGTTTCCTGAGTTGAACAGTCTCTGTTTAGCTCTTTTTCACATTTTTTAGAAGGGTTATTTGGTTTTTCTGGAGTCTAACTTCTTGAGTTCTTTGTATATATTGGATACTAGCCCTCTATCGGATATAGGATTAGTAAAGATGTTTTCTCAATCTGTTGGTGTCCTTTTTGTCCTATTGACAGTGTCCTTTGCCTTACAGAAGTCTTGCAATTTTATGAGGTCCCCTGTACCTGTATGTTTGAGGCTCTTCCCTACTTTCTCTTCTATAAGTGTCAGTGTATCTGATTTTATGTGGAGGTCCTTTATGTGTCAGGTATATTGTTTAACAGCTAGTTTAAGCTCTCTCCAGTTTCGTTTTGGAGGCACTCAGAGCTATGAGTTTTCCTCTTAGCACTGCTTTCATTGTGTCCCCCAAGTTTGGGTATGTTGTGCCTTCATTTTCATTAAATTCTAAAAAGTCTTTAATTAATTTCTTTACTTTTTCCTTGACCAAGTTATCATTGAGTAGAGCGTTATTCAGCTTCCTTGTCTATGTAGGTTTCCTGTTGTTTTTGTTGCTATTGAAGACCAGCCTTATTCAGTTATGATCTGATAGGATGCATGGGATTATTTCAATCTTGTATCTGTTGAGGCCTGTTTTCTGACCAATTATATGGTCAATTTTGGAGACAGTACCCTGAGGTGCTGCAAACAAGATATATTCTTTTGGTTTAGGATGAAATGTTCTATAGATATCTGTTAAATCCATTTGGTTCACAACTTCTCTTAGTTTCACTTTGTCTCTGTTTAGTTTCCATCAACTGTCCATTGATGAGAGTGGAGTGTTGAAGTCTCCCACTATTATTGTGTGCAGTAATTTTGTGATTTGAGCTTTAGTAAAATTTCTTTTATGAATGTGGGTGCCCATGCATTTGGAGCATAGGTGTTGAAAATTGAGAGTTCTTCATAGATTTTTTTCCTTTGATGAGTTTGAAGTGTCCTTCTTCATCTTTTTTATTAGATATTAGAATGGCTACTCCAGCTTGTTTCTTGGGATCATTTGCTTGGAACATTTGTTTTTCAGCCCTTTAGTGTGAGATAGTGTCTGTCTTTGACACTGAGGTGCATTTCCTCTATGCAGCAAAAAGCTGGGGTCCTGTTTAAGTATCCAGTGTGTTAATCTATGTCTTTATTGGGGAATTGAGTCCATTGATATTAAGAGATATTAAGGAACAGTGATTGTTGCTTCCTGATTTTTTTGATGTTAGAGTTGGAATTATGTTTGTGTGCTTATCTTTTTGGAGTTTGTTGAAAGAAAGTTACTTTCTTGCTTTTTCTAGGATATAGAATGGCTATGAACTTTTTGAGCCATTTTATCAATATGGGGCTACTGGTAGAGACAAAGGGCAGTAAGATGTTTAAGCTTCCAGGGTATAGTCAAGTCAGGATGGAGTGGAAGTAGCAGGCCACTCTTATTTCTTAGCAGGGTCCCTCTCCCTATCTGCTTACCAGGGAATCTAACTCCTTGTCTATTAGTATCTCATAATTCTTTCTCATGTGGAACATTGATTTAACTTAATTGTGCAAATATGTGACATGAAACTAAAATAGCAAACTATTCATAGAGGGAAGGGGCCAGTGAGAAGAAGAACTGGAGAGGTGAATGTTATAAAATATAAGGGCATGAGTGCTGGGTGCCAGGAGTTGTCCACCTGGGAAATCATACTGTACAGCAGACCTGGCACAAAGGAGTTTTATTTGGAGGAAGGAGAGAAAAAGGATAGAGGCAGACAGACTGGAGTAGAGCTATGAGGGTAGAGAAGGGGGAACACAAAGAATAACATAAAGGGGGAGTGAGGGGCCTGCTGGGTTGGGAATGCCTGAGAGGAGAGAGAGAGAGACAGAGAGAGAGAGAGAGACAGAGAGAGAGAGAGAGAGAGAGAGAGAGACAGAGACAGAGACAGAGACAGAGACAGAGAGAGACAGAGAGACGCACACAGAGAGAGAGACAGACAGAGAGAGAGACAGAGACAGACAGAGACAGAGAGAGACAGAGACACAGAGAGAGAGACAGAGACAGAGACAGAGACACACACAGAGAGAGACAGAGAGACAGAGGCTCTAAATACTCTGCTGTGGATCATTCCTCATGAATCCTCCCTGTCTTCAGTGATGAGAAGATACCATTTGCTTCCCATCCTAAAACCATGAGCCAAACTTAACCAGTAATTTATCTTTTAAACCTTTTTCATATATCACACTTATTTTGTTAAAGTGGATTCAGCTCAGGAATCTTTTCCTTTGTTCCTGATTGAATAGACTGAATCCTCCAGGGTTATGTGGAAATCACCTGCCAATAACTTCAATTCCTTCTCAGGACAAGCACCTTACACAAATCAGTCTGCCTCCTGGTCCACTATGTTTCTGTTTCTGTATAGTAACTTCCTGGGAAGTATGTAAGTGTAGTGCTGTGGTAATGCAGTCTCTGCTATAGTTTCCAGCATCTTGGTTTTCAGTACTATCACATTTTCAAAGCCTCTTTGAGGAGATTGGATGGGAATTCCTTGTATGGAACCTACATTTAAAAATATTGCATTTTTATACAATTAAAATGGCTTAGTTGTTAAGTCAAGGTTGAAGACTATTGATCCACATATTGTATTGTATTATAGTTATACTGTATTATGATTCTTGCTATGAATTGATCTGTCTTATTTAGGGCATTTTATAAACAGAAATATCCTATTTGACCTTGAATTACCTGTCATCAACACTTGACATGCTCAGCACACACTTTCAAATGACATTATTTTGTTTTCTAAGTTAAATAGAAATTGTCAGTATACTTTTTTATTTGAATTTATGGTCATAACAATGTCATGTGACCTAATCTACTATGATCTGTTTAAGTTTTATATCTCATTTTGCAAATCTACTTTACGTTCTTTGATTTATTCCATGTACCTTCCCCCTAGACGCAGGCTGACTCTATTCACTGAGAAGTAATACTAAATGGAATTTGAGAACTGTCACTTATGAATATGGTTACCTATATTGAAATGATTGCTATATGCTCTCTACATGACTTTTGATAAGCTACTCATTCTTTCAGAGACTCCTCTTCCATATACATCAGATCTTAGTTGAGAATATACATGTATATATA
>JADRCD010174935.1:25618-41263 GCA_019843815.1 Montemys delectorum | reverse complement strand
TATATATATATGTATATATATATAGAGAGAGAGAGAGAGAGAGTGTGTATATATATATAGGAGAGTATATAGAGAAGACATATAGAGTATATAGAGAATAGACTTTTCTTTTGATATCAACAGTATCATATGTTAGCTGCATGACTCAGGGAATATCACTTTACTTTTACATTCTTCAAATGCATGTTTTAAAAAATGAGAATAAGACACATTCATTGAGAGGATATTTTAAACTTTATGAAGTTTGAAAACCACATAGCAAGTAGTCAACTATCCAGTTATTTTTGAAAATGCCTGAAATAATAAAGTTAATTACAAACAAGCCCATCATTATATAACTTTTAGAGTTTAAAACCTCTGTTTCATCAATTATTTCTTGAGTTTCCTCTTTAAGGGCTTGAATCTGTGTTCTCCTGTATTTCTTTAAGGGAGTTATTCATGTCCTTCTTAAATTCCTCTATCACCATCGTGAGTGTCTTAGTCAGGGTTTCTATTCCTGCACAAACATCATGACCAAGAAGCAAGTTGGGGAGGAAAGGGTTTATTTGGCTTACTTGCACATAGCTGTTTATCACCAGAGGAAGTCAGGACTGGAACTCAAGCAGGTCAGGAAACAGGAGCTGATGCAGAGGCCATGGAGAGATGTTTCTTACTGGCTTGCTTCCCCTAGCTTGCTCAACCTTCTCTTTTATAGAACCCAAGACTTCCAGCCCAGAGATGGCACCACCCACAAGGAGCCCTACCCACTTGATCACTAATTGAGAAAATGCTGGATCTCCTGGAGGCACTTTCCCAACTGAAAGTCCCTTCTTTGTGATAACTCCAGCCTGTGTCAAGTTGACACACAAAACCAGCCAGTACAGTGAGATATAATTTTAGATCCAAATCTTACATTTCCAGTGTTTTTGGATATCCAGGACATGTACTAGGTTCTGATGATGACAACTAGTTTTAGTTTCTGTTGGTAAGATTCTTGTGTTTGTCTTTTGCCATATGTTGATCTCTGGTGCTAAATGTTCTTGCTGTATCTGGAGCTTGTTCCTCCTGTAGGTCTGTAAGCCTGTGTCAGCACTTCTAGGAGATCAGGTCTTCTCTGGTAAGATCAATGTGCAGAGGGTTGTGGATCATTTGTTCCTCCTGAGTCCTGGGGTCAGAGCATACCCTGGAGATAGGCTCTCTGCTAGCTGTAAAGGTTCAGAGAGGGCTGTGGATCCGCCATCCTTCCTAGGTGTAGACAGAGGTAGAAAGGAGCCTGTCCCAGCTTCCCTGCCACTTCTGAGGCCTGTGCCTCCCGGCTGGTCAAAACTTAGAAAGGCGCAGAAGAGAAAATGGCTATCTCACCTGAGTCCCTGGGTCAAAGCTCTCCCTGTAGGCAAGCTCTCTGCTTGCAGGGAAGGGGGAGAGAGGTCTGTGGATCTGCTGTCCCTCCATCAATTATTTCGTACCAAACCCCATTATTTTTACCCTCCTTCTAGAAACTTTAATTTGTTAATATAATTTCTCATGTTACAAGCTTATATCTAAACACTATATAGCCAGCATCATCTCCTATGAGAAGACAAACTATTTGTGGATTACTGCATGAGTAACATGAAGTAAGAAAAGAAGGAAGAAATTCACTTTGTGTCCACTCAAAGAAGAGACGTTTAAATTCCTTGAGTCACAGATGACAATGTTGATTCAATTCTATACATTAGTCAGCATTTTTTCAGATGTGGACAAGAGATAGGGGATGCAGAATATAAAGGTAATGTTCTTGTATTTGTCAAGGCTGTAAGTCAAATATCATTCAACCCTTACATTTCTTTCTTGAGTAGATGGCACTCCATGTGTATAAAAAATTGACCTTATATTTTTTTCTCATATAGATAAAACGAGACTAAATAAACAAAATTAAAACACCTATATCCTAATCTATAGATCATGTGCACATTAGCTAATTCATCAAAAGAGATGTTTGTATATGTTCTTAATATGCAATTTTGAAGTCAGAAGACATAATTTAGCTAAGTAGTCCAAATATAATCATGAGACTGCAAAGGGGGAAAAGGATCAGAGTCAGAGAAAAGTGGAGGACTACTGAAAAGCATGGAAATTGAAGAAACATCCGCAAGTTTAGATCTAGTTGGCAAGAGGTCTCGTGCACACAGATGTATAGAAATTATATTTTTGTATATTGTGTTATTCAAATGCTGATTTCTCTGCTCTCATATCTTGATTCAAAAAAGCATTGCAATGCTTTTCTGAGAATCTTCCGTCCAAAGTTTCTATAAATAGTTCTTATCATTTATGCTTTGTCTTGTCAATAAATATTGATCACTCAGTGGCTGGCTGGAATAGAGAATTGGTTGAGATGTCTGTCAACCAGAGAAAGGAGAGATGGAAGAGAGGAAGATCCAGATCAGTGAGGAGGAAGGAGGATTTGGAGTGATAAGGAAGGAATCCAGAAACAGATCCTGGAAACACACCTGAAGCACAAAGAGCCAGATTAATAATAATAAGCAAGTATCTTTAGGATTGAATAGGGAGTTAGTCAGATTAGCATAGAAAGTAAATTAGATCATTTGGAATTTCTAAGGTAATTAGATGCAGTTTTAAATAAATCTTGGTTTCTTGTGCAGCATAAAGTAAAGAAATATAGCTGCCAGATTAAATTATTGTTACATTTATATTGAAGAAAATTAATTTATGCAGATGAGCACTGGAGAAGCCAGGAATGCTAAACATGCATACTTATTACTTCAAAGGTTGGGGAGGTCTCGTTGTTTTCCTCCCAGAATACTATGAGTGTATGAAGTTTACAACCTGGTGATCCTTTGCTATCTGTAAGGCCAGGTAACACCAAGTAAATCCAAGAATATTTTTTTCATCCCTTATCCTTTCACCCTAAATGCTAAGCATTGCTTTTCAGTCCACTAAACACATCCCAATGACAGTTGTTAGTTATAATTTGCAACAGCCTAAATGGCTTTTATATTATCTCAGACCAGGCCAATCCCTTCTTCAGTAGTCAAGATGTTACCTCAGTCACTTTCCTTAGGCCCTAAATCTTTAAGACTGTCTTTGAGTCAACAAAACACATCTTTGTTGAAAAAGAAGCTAGATACACTATTTCTATGTACTATAGACTATTGTACAGATGTACTATGGACTATTACACAGATGTACTATGGTCTATTGTAAATGTATACATGTCTTAACCTGTATTCACGGGACTGAGTAGTCAGAAATATTTCCCCCCAAATTGCGCTATCCTCAAATATGGCTAAAATAAATGACCTGGCCTCAGATTCTAGAAGTTTGAATCAGTCATGGATAACTAAGTTAAGCTTACATCGCTTGGGTTATTTTCCTGCAGGCTACAAAGCCTGTATGAAACCCAGTAGCTATTGTCCAACATGGGGTAAATGAAGCATCAGTGGACAATTAAATTACTGAACTATTTCTTAAGATCTAAAGGTGAAAAATATTCAGAGCAACAATTCTATAAGTTTGCACAAGTACTGTAAAATTTAATCCCTGGTTTTCTAAACATGGAAGACATTGAAACTTGGAAACATATGAGAGGCAATGTACAAACACCCTCCCCTCTAAAAGATCAAAATCCCTGACAATAATTTTACAATCTGAACTGGACTAATATATAGGTTAGATCCACACCACAGTGACCATAAGAGGAAGATCTTCCAGATTTTCAACTCCTCCTTTCAAACACTACAAATTTATGTCTATGTACAACATATATTTCTTCTTATCATTCCAATTCAGAAACAGTCTATGCTACCCCATGTCCAGAGACCACTTATGGAAGAAGAAAATAATAAACAGAACAATGATTGTATTAAACCCTATGTTCTTAGACATTTAGATGTGTTCCAGAACCTGGAGGAACCCTCAAAATCAACTTCCCAGAGTGTCTTCTAAAGAGGATAACATATACACACAGTGTTACTAGACTATAAATACAGGGAATGTTATGGAGTACTGTTGTTAGTAAACGGCCAGTTCTTCTGTAGGAAGATGATACTGGAGGCAGATTCCTTACCTTTTACATTTCCGTTAGGAAAGCATCAATGAAGTCTCTTGGCTCATCTGGGTTCCAATCTTTCTGGTGATTTTTGATGATATGAAAAACAATTTCAGTTTTTCCCAAATTCTGAAAATTTTCTGATGTGGTCCAGGAAGATATTTCATTATATGTGGAAAGCCATTGTAGAGCTGGTTGGAGAAATAAGATAACCATTGAGACACCACAGCATCAATTTCCATGTTTTAAGTCAGTCTTTTCTTTCCCTCTTTGTTATAGTGAAGAACATAGAGGGTTTCCTCTCAGGTCCAAAATGAGAATTTTAGTTTCAGCAAGAAATATATACTGAGTCTCCAATCCCTTTTCTTTATCCTATCTGATTGTTCCTTGGTACATGCCACTACCTCTTCTACCTAGAGGCTGGAATTTCATGCAGTAGTTTTCTAGACTTAAGCCAATAGCCAGTTTATAATCTACAGGGCTCCCATAGGAAACATCTGACAGTTTAAACACATGGCTACTGTAGTGGCTATTCCTGGTTGTCAATTTGACTACATCTGGAATAAACTACACTCCAGAATTGGAAGGCTCACCTGTGGCCCTAATCTGTAGGCTGAGAGATACAAGTTTCTGACCTGTATCTTAGCATGGAGATCTTAAGGCATAATGGCTATGAATCCCAGAAGATTAAGACAGGCAGATCTCTGAGTTCAAGGTCATCTGGGATTGAAGGTGTAGTGGCACACACTTTTAATCTGGGCCATACCTTTTGCTGGAGATCTATATAAGGACACTGGAAGAAGGAATCCTTTCTTTCTGCTTCTCCTGTTTGCCTTGTGAGACTGAGCAACTGCTACATCCTTGGACTTCAATTCACAGCTGCTGCTGACCATTTTTGGGAGTTGGACTACAGACTGTAAGTCATCAATAAATTTCTTTACTATATAGAGACTCCCATAAGTTCTATGACTCCAGAGAACCCTGACTAATGTACCTACTATCCTGACTCCACCCTCCATTACATTTCCATTATACTCATATCAAGTCCAGTGACTTTCCAATCTATGTTCTGCTGAGTTATTCCTTGAGTACCCATTCCCTTCTTTCTGCCAGTGTTATTCTCTGTGATTGCACATCTTTATGCTTGCATCATTTGAAGAATGTACATTTGTTGCAGAGAGTACATCTTCAGCTATGACTTACTGTGCCCAGAAAGCACTTCTGTGGGATCCATATACCCCTGTACTGTTTTCATGAAGCCTCTTTTAAGTGCCCACTCTTGGAATACTGTCTTCCTGATGATCCTCCAAGTGACAGCTGTCTTTTTACCCTCTCTCTCTTCCCTGCCACTCTTTATTTTCCTTAGAGAAATCATCAGGATCATGTGTGTTTGGAGGTAACTTGATACCACCTTGCCTGTTTAATATGAGATGACCTGCATATGAGTAAAACAGTATTTTTCATGTGGAAAAATTAATAGAATGATATAAGTGGCATAGACATGGTATGGATATTCTAATGCTTTCTAGCTATAATAACATAATAGTTCTGTGATGGTGGTAGTAGTAGTAGTAGTGCAAGTACTGGTAGTTATTTAACTTTATCTCATTAACCTAATCTTCAGTGGGGTTCCTGGAGGATCAAGGAGGCTGAGAAACTCCAGTCCTACAATGATAGTAGTCCACTGTAATTGTTCTGTTGGTCTGCATTTCTTTACAAGCTTCAAAATTTCTGCTTTTACAAAACTTTAGAGCTGGAAAGAATTTAGATAACATGTACTCCTGCTTCATAAACTAACATGAGAAAATAGACACAGCAACAGGTGGCCCAGCATCCCAATTATTTTGATCAAGAGTAGGTTCTAGAAATAATTTGACATAGATACTTTTTCTACCTCAAGCATCATGAGATGATAGTTTAATGCAGGAATATTATTATGAAAGTCTATGCTCAGTCTTCATCTCTGGGGATTCTGACTATGCTTCTCTGGATCACCTCTGGACACGATAATTTAAAAGTCTTATAGTTCTGAAATAGTGATCTATGTGGGATAATGCTTAGGGAACACTGTGAAAGAAGTCTGGGAAATGTTTCCTGCTAAAATAAAAGTGTTGATGTTTACTCTTTTGGTTCATACTAACAAAAACATTTCTATACCGATTACTTTGTGCTATGTATATCAAGTAATAATACTTGCATCTTTATACAGCATTCAAGGTTAATTTTCACCACAGTCACTTGTAGTAGGTAAAATAATCTTATTTTAATACAAGTACAGGTATGACTAAAAAGTCTTCTTTATCAGTTAGTAATAGATGCTGAATATAAACCTGATTATGAAAAGTAGTGGATCAAAAGGAGTCAATTTATGTTAAATAATGCCAGCTACAATAGTTTTAAGTAGAAAAGGCACACCATTTGTATTTGCTTTGTATTTAATTTATAATGAATAAAATGAGCTGGTTCTTGGACATATATATTTTAATTAATGAATATCTTTTTATAAATGTTAGCTGATTTTAGTATATACATGTCCTATTAACCTTTGAGTGTTTCTTAGCAGGTAGAGTGTAGTATGTACAATGAACCAAGTGTCATTGATGCTTTGTGGGCATAAAGGTGATAGGGAAGAATGCAATTTTAAAACAAATATTTTGCAAAGTAGAAAAAAGAAGAAACATTTGATATAATATTCCATACTATTGAGAATCCTAAATTCAACTGAGTATTTTCAAGAATTTGTATTGAATTTAT
The DNA here is from genome assembly GCA_019843815.1 of Montemys delectorum. NCBI lineage: Eukaryota > Metazoa > Chordata > Mammalia > Rodentia > Muridae > Montemys > Montemys delectorum. Next base: position 34,482 of record JADRCD010174935.1, on the reverse strand, counting down.
ATATAAATAATTACATCTGATAGGCGACAGGACCCTGGAGTCATGAGAGTAGGAGAGCTGTCCCTACCCCTTGCCATTTATAACACTTGAGAGAGTGGGCCCTGCACTTTGACAGGGTAGCACAGTAGAGCTGACCCTTGTGACAGCGGGCATATGAGCTGGCCCCAAGCATGTGACCATGGGAAAGGTGGCCTCACAATTTGTTTACCACTAGGGCAGTGTGGACAAGGGAGAGATTACTTCCACCATCCTTGCGCCTTGTCATCTAGTGCAGGTAGGAAAAGCTGGCCTTGCCTCATATCTGCTGTGTGTTAGCACAGATGAAGAAGAGATGCCCTCTTCCTCTCCCTTCTCCCTCGCCATCTACAGCAGGCAAGAGAGCCAGTCTTGGTCATGAGTGAGAGAACTGGCCATGTTCCTCACTGACAGCAACACTAGGAAAAGCAGGCCTTGCATCTTGCCTATGCAGTCTAGTAGAGCTGGCTCTGGATATGAGGGTGGCTTGTGAGCTGGCTTTGAGGTCATAAGCATGGGAGAGTTTGCCCTGCATCTTGTCTGCTGTGTGGTGGTACCCATAAACTTGATATACCCTCTTCCCTTCTCTTGATCCTCATCACTTATGGCAAGCAGGAGATTTGGCTCCAGGGTCATGAGAGTAGAAGACTGACCATGACCATTATCAGCTGCAGTACTCAGTAGAGCATGTACTGTACCATGACTGAGCATCAGGGTAGAGCTTGCCCTGTTTGTGTGGGGGTACATGAGTCCTGAAGGCATGAAAACAGAAGAGCTGATGAGATGACCACTGCCACACAGACCTTGCGTGACAGCAGTATTTTAGGCAAAACTTCAAGGAAGTCAGCCTCCTTCTCCCGCATTGTCACCTGGCACCCCTAACTCAGAGGTAGCCCAGGTATGTCCTTGTACTCTTGTGCTAGGTGTCCACCAAGATATGACAGCTAGAAAAAAAATAGGACATTTCCCTCTGACCTTTTACCAATGTTCCAACATCCTAGCCAAACCCTGGCATTGTTAGGGAAGTAATGTAGGAGTAGGGCATTGAAGATTACAGAATGGGAGACTTATCCCAGGGCAAGGTCAAGTGGAATCCTCATTCTCAGTCAACACAAGGCTGGTCACATTAGATCTGCAGTTGAATCACTCCCAGAAACTAGCTTAACAAGGATCCCCTGGGGCTAACCTCTGCTAGCCCAGAAAATTAGCATAGTTGAGGAACTAACTAGACCCACCCACCCTAAACAATAGATTGAATAGGAACTATTTGCACCAGGCTTCCACATCAAGGTGACCTTAGTCAAAGCTAACTTTCTTTTAGGTTGCAACTGCTGTTTAGTTCCTGTCAATTAACATGTACATAATTTGCTGCTGACCCATTGTGTTCGGAATAAAAGGCTATGTACCTGCACCTTGTTTGATGTATCTTGAACTTTGTACCACCTGAACTTTCAAACCCTTTTGTATCGACTATATAAACCTAACTCCATATTTGAAAAATACATATACATTCAGATCCTACACTCCTTGTGTTGAATTTGTCTGTCACAGCCGAATCTCCTGCACACTTGGCCAGAACTCATAGTCCCAGGATACATGGGATTCCCGTAAGAAAACCTCAGTCTGTGGCAGACCACCTCAGATATATCTTAGGTCCAGTTCCAGGGATTTGATTTAGCTCACCCCAATATCTACCCCATAAATAAATTATTGAAGTGGATGAAGGAGCTAGTTCTACAGATCCAGACCTACAGATTCTCCATGACTCAGGTTAATAATGGGGTATCTGACAGGAGCTGAAGTGAGATTTCAGTATTGACAGGCTAGAAGTAGCCAGAGGCTTCATGCCAGAACAAGGAGTCATTGCAATGAACATTTGCAAATAAAGATTATGGACAGAAGGGTATACCATGGGATACACTATAATTCAACTATAGCTGCTACAACAATATTTTTTCTCCATTCTGGGGGAGGTTATAAGGGTAGAAGGTAGTTATAAGTGGAAGGGTGAAATACATGGAATTGGGGTGTATGATGTGCAATTAACAACAACAAAAAACAAAAAAGTTTAAAAATTAAAATTATATCTTAGATTTTTTAAAAAGGAAACATATATGAAGACACTATGACTAATAATACTCTCCAGATCCTCCGGCAAGTCAGAAGTGGTCCTTCTGTTTACCTGGCAAGCTCTTGAACATGGCAAATATAAGTTCTCATCCAGTAATTTCATCAGCTCCTGAAATTGGCAGTTGTCATACTCAAAGCGCTTCCCCAAGGTGATAGAGGAAATGATATTGGCAGTGGCATTGTTGATCTTCAGCTGAGGATTGAAAGGTTGTCCTGGAGGTGGGGAGAGGGGGAAATATGTCCTTCAAAATTATTTGTTTCTATATTTTTGTAGAGATATGATGCTATGTAATGTATAACAAATATAACAAGGAAACATATGAGAAGCTGTGTCCACAGAATCCTACATGGGGTTGAAATTTATCAAGGACTCTGGCAGTGTCTAAGAAGACAGATAGATAGACAGGTTTTAAATTCTATGTGTTGACTGATCTCTTCTGTGGTCTAGCTGCAGCACTCCAGGACAGGTTGTAGTAAGACATGCAACACTTGATCCTAGCAGAGTGCAAAGCCTGGAACAAATACCATAATAGCTCACTTTATTATCAACTTGTCTGGACTTAGAGTCACCATAGAAACATACCTCTGTATCTGTGGGGGCTGTTCCTGAAAAGCTTATTGAAAGCAGGGAAAAACACACAAAGGTGGGCAGTGGTCTCTCATAGTGTCCCACATTAAAGCAAAATGAGAAAGAAAGCTAACATCAGCACCCTCTATGAGCACTGACTGCATGTTTACTGTGGCCCACTACATTACGCTCCTACTTCTTAGAATTTCCCTACCAAAATGGACTTTAAGGGTACTTAAAGTGTGATTCAACATAAATTATCACTTATTAATTTGCTTTTGTCAAGTGTTATGTCAGAACAACAACAAAAAGTTGTTAGGAACTCATAAATATCCCTTCATGGCATCCCAGACATGCCCTGTGAAATGCCTACCTCCCTCCTCTCCTATGGCCTCCACAAGGTGGTGGGCCTCCTCCTGTATGCGCTGCTCCAAACTCTTCTTTCCCTGTCCAAAGTTCCTCAGTGTCATCAGGGCAAACCTCCTTTGCTCCTTCCATGTCTGGCCATTAGAATGAATCAATCCTACAAAATGGAAATTCAATATAACAATAGTGTGATTCCACTATATAACCTTGCCACAAATGCTAAAGACATGAGAATTGATGTGTACAAAAATCCCCAACAATGGACATAATGAGCAATATTACTGACATCTTAGAGTATCAAGAACTTCATAAAAGTTTCTCTATGTAATTTAAAAAGAAACTCCATGAGGTTGTCAGCATCACGAAGGTCCATTTTTTTAATGGGATGTCATGGTTACATTTTATTGTTACCTGTGGAAAGGGAACTACAATTAGAAAATTGTCTAAAACAGATTGTTCTTTAGTCATGTTTGTGAGAAAACTTTACTGAGTGATGATTAATATGTGAGGTTCCAGCCTCTAGGCCAAGATGGGTGATGCCATTCCTGGGTACATGGGCCTGAGATGTATAAGAAAGCTTTCTGAACAAGAGCCAGTGTGCTAGGAAATGAGCACTGTTCTTCCATGGTTTCCACTTCAGTATCTGCTTCAGTCCCTGCCCTGACTCATATCAATAAGGAGCTATAATTCAAAAGCATATTCTGAAAAATTTCCCTTCTTTTTTCAAATACTTTTGATCAGGGTGTTTTTGAAATCAAGAAAGAAAACTAGAACAGCCAGTTGCCAAATAAGTGCACAAAATTCAAGGTATCCTGATGTCAAAGCCACATTTTTGTCAAAAGTCATTTACTTCTAAGTAATGATTTATGGATTTATGTGACACCAAACACCAGGAGTACCCTAGAGCATATACTCTTGCTTTACAGGAGAAAGTCTATACCAACACAACTTTAAATTTCATATGAATTATTTCAGAAGGCAAGAATGGTGAATATTTGAAACAAAGGAACAGAAAAAGAGAAGGGACAATCCTTTGAAGGCAGAAGTAGTACCTGTACATGTCTCTCTCCCTCTCCCTCTCCCTGTCCTTCTCCCTGTCCTCCTTCTCCCTGTCCTCTCTCTCTCTCTCTCTCTCTCTCTCTCTCTCTCTCTCTCTCTCTCTCTCTCTCTCTCTCTCTGTATATGTTTGTTTGTTTGTTTTACCTCTAGAATTAATTTCAATATTCTTCAATGTCAGTGTGGCCTCTGCTATTCAAGTAAAATACTGTTCCTAACATCAGATACAGGAAGACTTTTCAAACTTATCTTGTGTGGCCCTTCAGTAACTTAGACCTGTCTTTCCTTTCCTTTTCAGTAGTACTATGAACCAATATTTATATATTTTCTTACTTTTTCTTTATAATAAATCATAATATATTTAAACATTAAATAAATCCATTCTTTTCTAATGAACTCAGAAATAAAAGCATCATTCAGCTATATTAAGAACCTACTCAAGCACTTGCCCTGTGCCAATTTTATGTATCTCAATGAACTTCTCATAGTTAGACTGGCCATTCTAAAGCAACTGATCATCTTGTTTGATTTCCCACTTTCTCTATCAATTACATTTTATGCCCATATCCATCACAAAAAAAGAAGAAAAAAAAAGGAAAATAACTGACAGATTTGAAATTACAAAACCAAAGAGGTAATGCGGTCTACTGTATAACCTATATATTTTGCTCCTGGAACTATACCCAGAGGAGGCCATATACTCCTGTCTTAATTCTTTCTTTTTTGGTGTGATAAAACAGAGTAAAGAAACATATAAAAAAGGTTGAACTAAGAGCTCATCTACTTAGAAAGGTAGAGTCTATGACTATAACAGCAGAGAACATAACTTTAGGCAAGCAGGCACAGTGCTCAGCAGTAGCTGAGAACTGACACTTTGAGACCCAAGCCTAAGGCAGAGAGAGAACTGGGAATAAAATGTGCACTTGAACCCTCAACGCCAGTCCTCAGTGACCACCACTCCTCAAACACTACCATATCTCCTAATCCTTTACAAATTTTTTGACCAACTGAAGTCCAAGAATTCAGATATTCAGATATATGGGCCTAGGAAGTCTATTCTCATTTGAATCACCCCACCTACCATATATATATATATATATATATATATATATATATATATATATATATATATATATATAAATTCACATGTTTATCATTGCAGTTCTGGTGATAGCAAAGAAATGGAACCTGCCCAAATGAGTGTCAACAGATGAATGGAGATGAGAATGAAGTAAATATACAAACGAGAATATTCTTCAGCTGTAAAATAAAATGAAATTGTCAGGAAAATTGATGCTTTTGGAAAGTATAATTAAAGACGATGACCAAACTCAGAATGAAAAATACATGCACATGTTCTCTCATATGCATTACTTTGCATGCATGTAATTATCTATATAACTATAAGCGTGGTATAACACATCACTTAGAAATGAGGTCAAGAAATGGAAATACTAGTTTATGATGAGACATCGAATACAGGCAAAAGCATACAATAGTCTTGAAAGAGGTTACATAAACCTGCTAGTTTACCTTCTTTTTCTTAATCATTTTACTTGTTTACATTTCAAATATTATCCCCTTTCTTGCTCTCCCCTACACTAACCCCCTACCCAATTCTCCTTCCCTTTCCCTCTAAGAAGGTGCTCCTCCACCCACTCCCTACCTTATCTTGAAATGCTGGAAATTGCTGGGTGGTGGTGGCGCAGGCCTTTAATCCCAGCACTTGGGAGACAGAGGCAGGTGAATTTCTGAGTTTGAGGCCAACCTAGTCTACAAAGTGAGTTCCAGGACAGCCAGGGCTATACAGAGTAAGCCTGTCTAGAAAAACCAGGAAAAAAAAAGGAACTCTTCAACATGAGGTTGAAAACCTCCTCTTGCATCCTTCTTCATATTTGAGCACTGTAAACTCTTACAATCATCAATAATAACTATTGATACTCACTCTCTAGCTCTAATTTAATCTAAAATACCTTAGACACAACTGCATTACTTTACAAATTGAAGGCATTTCAGGCAGCACTCCATGGTCCTGTTTATTACCTTTCTACTTAGAATTCCTCATAGAAGCCAACAACACATGGTTCTCCATCGGGAAATGAAGGCAGCTTCCTTTAAAGTTACAACATTTCGCAGTGGAGTTTCTTACCAATTCTTATACAGTTGTGGATGACTAGGCAAGAGCAATACACCATAAAAATATAAAGTGCACATTATAGTGGTCAAGAGACTTACCATTTTTACTGGTGACTCGTTCTCTAATAGGAGTCACTATGTGATTCATAAAATTTTGGTCCAAGTCGGTAAACATTTTTTTGATTAAAGGCAGTCCTGATACAAGCACCACTGATGATCTGCCCAAATCCAAACTAAGTACATTCTCATATTTCTTCACATACTGTAAAATATTTCAATATTCAGAGTTAATGGTGATTATGTCTGAGGATCCAGGGATGTCAGGCATATGCACTCTTAGTGGACTTATATTGAAGTTCTATCTGATTTTGTGAGGACTGATGAAAATTATTCTGTGGAGAGCACACCTCCCCCGTACAAGTAAGTAAATAAACATAGAAAAAATGAAAACTTAAAGTGATTTCTTTTGACCTAAGTTCTTTATGAAACAATAGACCAAATAAAATACACAAGATTAAAAGAATGAACAAAATCTCTATGACTCCAGAGCAGTGGAACAGGATTACAAAACAGGTACTACTTTTAGGGTGCCAACATTTTAAAGGGAAGAAGAACAGAGTCTATTGACTGGAAAAACAAAAGCTAAAGTAAATTTAATAGAGTCACAGAACAAGCTTTAGAATCCTGTCTCCCTGTCCTCCTTTCTGGGCACTTGGAATATAACCAACCCTGCAATTTTGGGTTAGTGTCAAGACACAGACAAGACACACTATGTCCCGTCTTACCTGCTGAAGCACCAAATGGGTTTGCTCAAAGTCTATTTGAAAGAAGTTGCCCACAAAGGGCAGACGCCATGGCCCTGGTGGGTAGTTTTTGGGGTGCCGGCTTCTGAGGATGTTAGTCAGGAACAGGAAGGTGACAGCAGTCAGCAGCAGAGTCTTGAGATGGAGTGCTGCCCAGAAGGAGGTCACCAGTGAGCTCAAAGAGGCAATCATATTTGGGATTCTAGCACCCTCCTCTGTAGAAAAGAAAATGGGGTTTAGTAGGCCCTCTAAGATGGGGTTACAGTGGGTATTCCCACCCCTTCCTGCTCCTTGATGCTCCTGCCAGTACTAGCCCTCCTGTGGCTTGTTATACCCACTGGTGGGTGAAGCAGCCTGGTATTTATTTCTTAAATAATCAATATAGAGTTGGAATAGACCAAGCTGAGGGAAATTGCTTACTTATAAAGAACTGTTTTGGATGACAGGGAGACTCCTAGCTTTATAATTTTCATACTCACACCCCAGTCATTGAGCTGCTGTTTTCCAATCAGCATTTTATCCAGTGACCATAACCTGCCTGGTAAACAGACACTTCTGCTGGGTCTTTCAGGGCATTCATCTCTTAAGCTCTGTAAATTTTAGGATGATAGAGTTTGTATAAGTTATGCAGGAGATGGTCTTTCATTGAGTAAATTATTTTTGACAGTTCTGCATATATATTTTATACACATATGACTTCACTCTCACTCCCCCACTCTTCTCTTTACCTCCTATCCCGGTAAACATTCCCTCTTCTTTTTAAATTTTTTTTTTTAAATTTTGTTTGATTTTCTTTTTCTTTTTCTATGCTCATGGAATACCATATTAATTATTTCTCACTGAGTTTAATCAGAGTTGCCTTGTGAAGGGGGTATGTAAATATTGAACAGAACATGGTGGGACCACCAAAGAGCTCACATCTGAAGGTAATGTTCGCACTCCCCACCATCCACCAGTAGGCAACATTTAAATAGTGAGAGATAAGGCCCCTTCAGCCCTTCTCCTATCCATGACTGGATATTGTTAGATATAGTCCTATACAGGCCCAGTGCACCAGGCAAACACAGATGCTATGAGTTTATAATTACTATGACCATAGCATGTACAGAATATAGCATTTTAAAATTATCATGTAACCTTCTAACTCTATTACTTTTTCTGTCCATTTAATAATAGTCTCTGAGCATTAGATGGAATAGTATAAAGATTCTATTTAGGTTTCAGCACTCAAATGACCTATACTCTCAGGAACTTGAGCAGTTAACAGTGTCTGCTTCCACTGTTACTAATTAACTGAGAGTAGCTTTTGTTTGTCTAGGACCTTCACAGCTTTGGGTTTGTGTGAGGTTTATAGTACAAGGTGGCATGAACAGGAGATAAACTTGATAGCATTGCCTGCATTGAGGGAACACAGGTTAAACATTATTATTTGCCACTAGGCACTGACACTGACAAACATAGCTGTATATGGAAGTATTTTAAGGATAACCCTGGATCTTACTAATCTCCTAGCACTGAATACGAACAGGTTCTCTGATGTGTTTTAATAGGATATCTTGTTTCTAATTATTTACTTTTTGTTTTCAGTCCCATACTCGCTTACTATTTTTCCCCTTTCAAAGCTTTGAATCCAGGGCCTTGAGCATGCTAGACAATCACATTGCCATTGATATCCATTCCCTGCTCTGAGACATTCCCCTTTGAGGTTTCATCTAATCTCAATAAGGTTGACAAGAAAGAGAAAAAGAAAGAAAGAAAGAAAGAAAGAAAGAAAGAAAGAAAGAAAGAAA
>JADRCD010174935.1:977-25608 GCA_019843815.1 Montemys delectorum | reverse complement strand
AAAGAAAGAAAGAAAGAAAGAAAGAAAGAAAGAAAGAAAGAAAGAAAGAAAGAAAGATTAAAGGAGAAGTAAGAAAAGGAAGAGGAGGAGGAGAAGATGAAGAGATAATGTTTGAAAAAATATAGGATGGGAAACACTTATTTGCTCTTGGCAAAAATAAAACTGGTAAAGCCACTATATAATTCAATATGGAGGTTCCACAGAAAGCTAAAAATAGCTCTGCCAGATAACCAGATTTTAGAACATATTCAAATGACTCAAAATCCTACTACAGAGATACTTACACATCTGTGTTCATTGTTGTTCTACTCATTATAGGGAGAGAATGAAAACAGCATATTATGTCCACCAACTGTTGAATGGATAATGAAAATGGATATATTTATGTGAAGGCATATTATTCAGTTATTCATAAAAACAAAACTAATAAACAGATAAGTGGATAGAGCTGAAAATATCATTCTGAGTGATGTAACCCAAGCACAGAAAGACAAATGTAACATTTTCTCATTTGGTGATGCTAGCTTTGAATCTTTAGACACAGCCACAGAGGTCACAAAACTAGCCAGAGTTCATGGCTGCCAGGGAATGGGGTGGGGATGGGGCTTAAAAGGGAGGAGGCAAAAAGAGAGAATGCAGAGACTAAGAGACTGCAGAGTCGTCAGTCCTAAGTAAAAACCCTATTTCATAGCCAAGCCTTGCAAGGCTCAGGGACCATTGTGGAAAAGTGTAAGAGCCAGATGTAGTAGATGACTACAACACAGCAATATTCTCTGTACACAGTATGACATCTGTACTACAAGCTTACAGGGGTTATGACAAAATGTGCCAAACCTGCACAAGCCCAAGCCACTCAAATTTCCCACATACAAAAGGAAAGTGGGGCTAATATTCTACATGTAGTTGAGGAGTTATTGGCAACTGATAGCTTCTGGTAGAGAGAAAGAGATGGTTTCTTCAAGAATCTGACATATTTTGGCATAACAATACTGTAGTGTGTGGCTTCATACCCAGGTTCACATGAATAGTACAAATTGGACTTGATATTTTTTAAAAAATAATAAAATATGAGGATAAAAATGAGTTGGTATAAAAAGGAAATGAGGAACTGAGAGGAGGTTAGGGAGGGATACATTTGATGAAAACACCTTACATGAGATTCTCAAAGACTTTAAGAAAATATTTTACACAAAATAAAGATATGATTATAGATGAAAAGAGCTTAGAGAAATGTAGTAATATTTTTTTCTATAATATTGTGGGACACTGAAAATAATGATTTTGTACCTTGAACCTTAATCTATTTTTAATGTAATAAAGAGCAACAACAACAAGAATTATGAAGAGATGCTCAGGAAATCCAGGCTAACATTAAGCACACAAAGTGAACTTAACTTTACCTGCTCATTGGTTGAAAAAGTCAAGAATTGTGAACTAACCATTGGAAAAGTACAAGAAATATTTGGAAAGCCAGTAACTAAAGAAAATGGAAGGCATTTAAAAATCTGGCTTCAGGTCTTTCTACCTCCCTCTACAATTAGGAGGGATGGCTGATCCACAGCCCTCTGTGCACCTTTCCCTGCAAGTAGAGATCTTGTCTCCAGGGAGTGCTCTGACCACTGGACTCAGTCAATATCTCCATTTTCTCTCCGGTGACTTTCTAAGGAGGAATCAGCCAGGAGGCACAGGCTACAGAAGTGGCAGAGGAACTGAGACAGGTCCTTCATTCATCCATCTGCACCCAGGAGTGACAGTTGATCCACAGCCCTCTGGGTATGGATCTTACCAAGGGAGAGCTGATCTCCAAGGAGTGCTGACAAAAGCTTATAGACTCACAGGAGGAACAAGCTCAGGCCAGAGACAGCAAGAACATCTAACACCAGAGACTAACAGATGTCAAAAGCCAAATGCATGAACGTTACCAACAGAAACCAAGACAACTTGGCATCATCAGAACGTAGTACTCCCACCACAACAAGTCCTGGATACCTCAACACACCGGAAAAGCAATATTTGAGTCTAAACATCATTTCTCATGATGGTGATAGAGGAATCTTAGTAGGACATAAATAACTCCCTTAAAGAAATACAGAGCTTTTGCCTTTTGCCTATGGTATAGCTGGCAGCTAAGTCAGAACTTCTGAGGAGAATGTCTTCATTCAAGTGACTGCAGATTCTCTTCTCATGTAATTTTAAAGCTATCAGCAAGGAGTTGAAGAACAAGAAACACTCAAGGATGTAATGAAACCTTAAAGAAGCAAGGGGATCAGTCTCAATAGCTGAACCCCAAGCAATCTTTCTGAAGTATGACTGTTATAAAAAAGCTACTACTTGTTAAGTGAGCCAAATCCCTCCTCCTAGAACTAGTCCTAGGACTAGTAAAAATTGTCTCCCTGAGTCCCAGCCCTGTATAGCTACTGAATATCCAAGTTAGAAAATATTTCTGGATATCAGAGTCTGACACAAAATTTAGGGCATATGTTGGCTCTTCTTCTAGGAGACTTAGGCAGTGACTTAGTTTTTTGTCCTGTGATTGTGATAAAATATCTGGACAAAAGCAAATTAAGGAAGAACTGGTTTATTTGGCTTACAATTTCCTTGTACAGTCAATCATTTTTGCAAAGTCAAGGTAGCAGAAATTTGTAGAGAGTTATTACATTACATCCACAGAGAGCAATGAATTACACCATGAATCCTGGTGCTCTGCAACTGCTCTGCTTGTGTTCTTCACACTCATGTAATTTAGAGTCCCTTGATATTAACCCTCTGTCAGATGTAGGGTTGGTGAAGATATTTTTCCAATATTTAGGCTGTCGTTTTGTCCTATTGATGGTGTCCTTTGCCTTACAGAGCTTTGCAGTTTTATGAGATCCCACTTGTCAATTGTTGACCTTAGGGCCTGAGCTATTGTCTGTTCAAGAAATTGTTTGATGTACTGATGAGTTCTAGACTATTCTTCCTAGGGAATGGTGCCACCCAGAGGATCAGATTTTCCTTCTGCAATTAACATAGTCAAGATCCTCTTTTAAAGGCATGCCTTAGGCCAAACTAATTTATAAACCCTTTGTTGAGATTCTCTTCCAAGGTTATCATAAATTGTGTGCAGGTCCTCATTAGAACAACCCATCACAGATGGCTTAATTACAACCTCATCAAGAAGTTTCACAGTGGAAAATATGCAACCTCTCAATAAAACTGGGGACCTGTTAACATATGAATGGTGAAAGAGACTAGAGGGTCAAAAGTATGCCTGTCTATAAATATTTATATTTAAATTCATGCTAACACATACAGCATGTTTTATATGTAAACTAAAATATGAAAATTTTATGTACATATATGTTTGTACACACACAGATACACTTATATGTATATACACAAGCATACTATGAGTACACACTTGTATACTTATATGAACATACACACAATGTTAAAGACACATATCCCAGATTACAGATGATAAGAACTATGGAAAAATAATATAGCAACCAGGATAGTGGGGTGGGGGCAGATTAGAAAAACTGGCTGAAGACTTTAGTGCATTTTTACCTGAGTGTTTTTCCACATAAAGTTAGAATGTTAAAGACCATAACAAGTTAGCTAAATAAATGGATTGTTGAAGCAAATATTACGGTGCCTTAGTCCCTGTGACAAGGTGTGTAGGCTATTTTAATGTGGCCAAAGTTCAATGTAAGTGGCAAGACCATAAATGGGTTTATTGTAGCTGATAAGGATATTTTCTTCCTCTGTCACGCACATTTATTGGACTTTTATTAAGGGCGAGGCTGTCTCACTCTTATTTGTTTGCCTATAGATACAACAGGAAGAGAACAATGTCCTAGACCTTATAGAACTCATGTATATGTTGGAGGAAGCTCGTAATCAACTAACGAGAGACAAAGAACAGATAACCATGAGTATGTTGAGAAAAGTCAGTCAAGATTTGACAAACTTTAGTCACAGAGCAAAAATGACAAGTAATGGTTAACAGTTAACCAAATGCTACTGCCAACTTCTAGATGTTTTGTGGTTATACAGGTCTTTCTGACCAGGAACTACAACTCACATTTGAATATTATGGATCCAGAAATGCTAAATGCAGTTAAAGGACTGAGATGGATTCTTTGCAAAAGAAGTAGGAGCTATAAAACCTGGGCTCTTCACTTGAGTAAGCGTAGGTGTGCTGACCTGCTCTGTGTCACTGAATAAGGTGAAGGAGATGAGCAGTTTTAAAGCAGAAAACACTTATTTTGGATCATAGCATCAGAGGATTTGGTTAACTGTTAACCATTTCTTGTCATTTTTATTCTGTGACTAAAGTAAAAATAATATCACAGTGGACTCCATCACAGAGGAAAGCAGTCTGCTTTGCTTGTTGGGAAGCAAAGTATAATTCGCTTTTATTACAAACCCCTTTTGTTAATGCCAACTAAGGTATCCATAGTGTATTAGAATAGAACAGGACAGATCTCTCCCTACAAAATCACTACCTAATGGCTCTGTGGTAGAGCTTGGTCTTGTCCTGCTATGTGTTCATCTTCTAAATACTGGCCCCCAAGATCTGATTGTCCGTGAAGAGGAGATCCTCAAGTACACCCAGGGATCCCACATAAATCTGCTCCTTAACTTAAGTTATTTGGTAGATAAAGCCTAGAGCCTGTGACTGGGTGGTAAGGAAAGCAATACAGACCTTGAGCATCAAGAGATGGATCTCTGCAGAGACCAGAGAAAGAGGACACCAGAGAGAAAGAGGCTGCCATGAGGTAAGATGGGCCAGAAGAAACATCAAGTAACAAGGGATATATTCCTGAGATGCAAGTCAGAACAACTCAAATTTTGCCAGATCTAGGCTTGTAGCTTGTAAATGAAATGCCAGCATTGCATGTCTTTTATGCAGTCAAACTAGAATATACAGTTCTTTTCTTCTTCTAAGCAGTGCTTTGTTGGGAACAAAATTATCACAGTGAACATTTTAAGAGCCAAGAAAATAAAGCATTTTACGTCTAACCCTTAAAAGCTCGTGATCTACATAGCAAATTCTGCTGTACATGACAGAGTCAGTATGTCTGCAAGTTTTTCCATACTCTGACCATTTTCTGCATCACCTACAAGTTCAAATCTAAGGTGTTCTCTCACAGTCAAAGCAAACTTAGTTATGAGTCCTTACAAAATAGAAAAACAATAATTATCTACTTCAAAGATATAACGGGATAAACTAAGGATTCTCATTGCAAACGAAGAGAAAATAGGCCAAGGCAATACTCAAATTCAGCAGGACATGAATTTGACCCTATCTCCAAGCCTCACATCTTACTCACATTATGTGGAGACAAAATTGTCTTCTATGATATCCAAGGGGTTTGGGATACCCAATGTCTTTGGCTTTGCAACTGTAGGTCACTCAGCCACTGTCTCAGTTTGGCTTTTAGTGCCTACAGATTTCCTTGTCAGTGCCTCCACATTCCTAGCATCTCCAATGCTTTTGAGTTTCCTATGTAACTTTGGCTTCACAAATGCAGCTCCTTGCATTTTCATGTCAGTGCCAGTTTCCTGGCTATGGCACTGTCCCACTGTCCTCTACTCTTTGAATATTCAGCAGGAGCCACCATGGCCTGAAAGCTCTTATATCTACCTGCTTGCAAGAGCAGCACCACATAGGAGACATGGGAAGAGAGTCAGTGTAGCAGGAACAATAGTCAGGCTCACTTGGAGTGTGCTACAATAGGTTTTGAGGTTTTTGGACAGATGAACACAAGGAAGTGAATCTCCGAAAGACATAGTCCGTGGCACCCACTGTACAGTCAAGGTTACTCAGCACTGAATGCTCCCCATTGTCCATTTTCCAAATGAAGCTATTTCAAACATCTATCTTTACATCTGTTATCTTGTGGAGAATAGAATTTGCTAAGCCTTTGCATGATTTCAAGGTATCGTTTCTATTGTCTCAGGGAAAAGTTTATAGCTTCTTTTTAATGGCACTAATCTCTCTAGCTACCACAGCCTCTCTGTGTCAACCTAACTTCATTAGTACCTTTAGTCTTTAGTCATCCTGTAAATCTGGCTAAATATATTGAGAACTCCTCATATCAAAGTTTAAGTTGTGTGCTGCTTTGACATTCTACTCCATCTGACCTTTTAGTCCACCACTTGTGAACTCAGCCTCATGTAAATCCCAGAACACAGGAAACATGAAAATACATTCTCTGCATACCATCTTGACTTCTAGTTCAATATCTAGTAGTTTTTTTTCCTACCTGGAACCTCCTGTGCACATCTTTACTAGCCACATTTTCATCAGCCATCTGGGTTCCAGAGTTCCTTAAAGAATCACCCACTAAGCATCATGTATTGCATTCTGATATTTGAAGCTGTTCAGTTCTAAAGGATTCTGAATCACATGGTTGGTATAATCACAGCAACAGCCTCATTTCTTGGTACCAGTTTTGTCTCCTAATGGATTTTGTATGGCTGTGATTAAATAGCAGCAATAATTCAAAAGGGAGGAGGTATATGGTAGTTTGTGATTTCTGAGGTTTTGGTGCAGCCATCTGGTTCCATTGCCCAGAAGACTTTATTGAGCATAATGTGGTAAAAGAAGTGGGTACTGGAGATTTCTGACTTTGTTTTGATCAGAAAACAGAAAGATAAAGCATATAGGGGAAAATATAACTTTCAAAGTTTGTATTCCCAGTAGCCTACCTCCTTCAACAAGGCTGGACCCTCCAAAGAACCCTCTACCTCCAAATAGTGACATCAGCTAGAGAATAAGTCAGACAGTGTTTGTATTTAAATTCATTTAAAAATTATTTACATCTCTAGGAAAAATTCACAAAAGCAAAACAACTTGGTGTGAGAGCTTATACACTTACATATTGATAAATGTGACCTGACTCCAGGCTAGGGTCTCTACCACCATGTACAAGGATGTCTGCATTTTCTACTGTCAGCTCAGATCTTGAGATTATTTGCTGAGTGAATATAATAAAAAATGATTGGATTGCCTTTCATTCTTGTTAGCCTTTTAATTTAATTTAATTTAATTGTTTTATAAAAACACACTGTATCATACATCCTTTAAAAGCTACTTGCAATTGTTCATTCATTGCTTATTAAAGAATTTTTCTTTTAGCCAGATTTCTTCTTCTAAGTGGCTAATCCTTTTCTCATTGATTTGTACTATTTCTATTTGATGGTTTGAATGAGAATGACCTCCAAAGGCTTATCTACTTGATGATTGGTGGAACATTTGAAGAAGATTTAGAAGGTGTATCCTCAGCTGGGCCATGGTGGTAGAACCCTAGTTCCAGCACTTACAAGACAGAGGCAGGTAGATTTCTGAGTTCAAGGCCATCCTGGTCTATGGAATAAGTTCCAGGACAGCAAAGGCTACTCAGTGAAATTCTGTCTCAAAAAGGAAGAAAACCAAAATGACATAACCTTATTGAAGAATATATGTCACTGTGGGTAGGCTTGAAGTTTCAAAAATCCATGCTGTTTTCAGTTAGCTCTTTCTCTGTGTCTCCTACGTTGTGGATCAGGATATAAGCTTTCAACTACTGCTCTAGTGCCAAGCCTGCCTACCGGCTGCCCTGATGTCCATAGACTTATTCGTTGAACTTCAAGAGAAATAAATGCTTTCTCCTATGAATTGACTTGATTGTGGTGTGTTAGTCCAACAATTGAAATGTGGCTAAGACATGCTAGCAGATATCAAGGGAGCTAGGTGTTTATCCATTATTTTATATTGTTAATATTTCTTAAACAATTGCTCTGGTCATTTTGCATGCAGTACTTCTATTGCAGAGACATGTTTATTTTTTTAAAAAACATAGTGTCAAAATTCTCAATCTTATTTCAGCAGGGCTTTAGAAACTTGGTGCTATGCTCACACACAATATCCCTATTTCAAAAGTACATTGTAATACTCCATATTTAAAATAAATTTCCCGGATTAACTTTGACATTGCTTTGGACCATCTGATACATTTGCTGCCAGAAGCAGGTGGAGACATAATTTCACCGAGTTCTGTGGAAGACTCAGAACAGTGGAAACCAGACACTGGGTTTTTTGACTTTGGAAAGACCAGGGTAAACCCAAATCAGGGAGCAGTGATTGGAGAGAAGAATCTTTACAGCCCTGGGCACACAGAGCTTCCTCCATTTCCTCGTGGCCTGAGAAATGAGAAAAGTAAAGTCTCCTATGTCACCTAGTTCCAGTTTCCTCTCTTTCCCTAACTAACACCATGGGTGAGCTCATCTCCATGTCTTACATCCTGTTTATTATAAATCTTATCTGACACATGACCTTGCTGGTGGACTAGTAGGTGTGGCCAGGGTTCTAGTGCTTCCTGTGTCCTTGTATCTGGACTAGTGCCACACCCTGAAAAGGACATTAACTGTTATTTCTCACAAAAGAGTTTTTCTCTCTGTTTTTTACCTATTTATCACACACACACACACACACACACACACACACACACACACACAGCTATCATCTGTCTATTATCTACCTATCATTCTACCAATCAATCAGTCTGTATATCTATCATCTATCTATCAATCTATCTATCTATCTATCTATCTATCTATCTCTCTATCTATCTATCCATCTGTCCGTCTATAGATCACCTACCTATCACTAAGGTTATGTGCAAACTTCCATTGGTTTTAATATTACTTTTGATATTTTTGAAATTATGGAAATGTAGTTGTTTCATTAAATTTAATATTAGTTGTCCCACTCCACACCTTTCAATTGTTTTAGATATTTTCCAGTAGTTCTTTTGTTTGATTTTAAGACTGACTTGCTATGTAGCAATGACAGGCATGGTACTTGCTGTATAGACCAGGCTAACTTCAAATTTGAAGTTATTCTCTTGTCTCAGCCACTTAACTGTTGGGATTACAGGTGTGTAAAGTTTCCTAAACATTCTTTCATTATGATTGTCATTATCAGCCTAGGCATCTTATGGCCTGGGAGTAGGAAGTTGTCAGTGTAACCTGGTGAGTTAACTATCTAGTCTGCTCTCCTCTCAGGTTTTCTTTTTCAGGGGTGAGGACTTCAGACTTGTGATTCTCAGGCTGAGACTTCTGATGTGTGTTGTTTAGCTCCTAGACTTAAATGCGAATAGATCAATCTTCCAGCCCCTTTGCACCCTCTCCACGGCTAAAGCCTTCAGCTCTTCTCTCCTCTGTGCGTGTCCTGTGGACATTCACGCCCATTCTTCCTAGAGTACCTCAGTATAAAGAAAATCAGATTGAATCAGAGAACCACTCAAATAGCTGTCTGCCAGTTTCTCCTAAAGGCTTCACTATGCCCAGGATGATTCCTATAATTTGGGCTTTGTAATCCTGCAGACCTTCCCCACTACTTCCTGTTTATTCTCCTGTAGCCACTCTCCCTCAGTGAGGCAGCAGGCATAATATGCCCGTCCCATGATTCCTTCTCCACTTGCAGCATCAGTAGCTATGTGGTTTTGTACACTTGTCCTTAGGGGCTTTGCTCAGAAACCATCTCAAAAGAGTTTCTTCAGTCACCCACACGAACCTCATCATCTCTTTCTTTCAGTGACTTCACTCAGCGCAGATCTGAATTGTCTCTATTCCGCACTAGAAACTGAACTCCTCAAGAATAACTTTCAGTCGGCTTGGGTCTTGGTGATATTGCTAGTGATTAGACACAGTAAATGCTTGAGTCGTTTTTGCTGACTAAGCCCATAGGTTTAAAAAAAAAATCACACTTAGAAGTAAATACACAACAACTGAAAGAGTAAAAAGGTTAGACTTCATAAGGTAAAAATAGAATGGTCTATACTAACAGAATTGTCCATTATTGTCTCAATAGCCCCAACACAATTTCTAACTATGAAAATTTAACATTTAAAATTACAATTTCACTATCGGAGACATGTGGTTTTTATTTACTGCTGGAAGTCACTGGAACATTTTAAAATAAATTTCTGAAATTACTTTAGTGTAAAGAAGGTAACACAGGTAAACTGAGGCATGAAGGCCAAACATTTTTCCAAGTTATCTAACCATCCAGTGGTGCAAACAGGATTTGGACACAATGCTATCTAGCTATTTTTGTTTCAGAACTGTGTTCATTTTGGCCACGCTCCCCCTCAAGAATTATTTTTCCTATATGTAAAGCAGATGACACAGGTTAAGCTACATGATGTGATGAATACTGTAAAACAAATGCCAGTGGCTGCTGCTGAGCTCTGGTCAACCTCATCGGTGTGAATTATCTGTGTAGTTGCAAACCAAAATCACTGGAATTCTCCCTGGAGAATGTCAAGGCACAGCAAAAACTCTAAAAGTATTGTTATTGTTTCTAAAAGTGCATTCAGACAACACAGAACAGCACCTAAGAGCAGTAATTTAGAAAATTCAGGGGAAATTTGGTTAGAATAATTTTGCTCACATATGAGATAAGACAGCTTCGTATTGCCCTCTTGTGGTCATCATGTGAAACTACAAAAAAAGCCAAATCCCTTAGATGCTGGAAATGGACTTTTCCTGTTTTCTTAGGAACAAGATTCTCCAGATCTAAGAAGTTGGCAAGATCCTGCTTATATCAATGTATTTATTGAAAAACATGAAGTGACTTCAGGATAAGGCACAGATTTGTTAGCTAACCCTGCATTCCCAGCTCTGTGTGATCTGAGACCAACACTTGCTTCCTTCCTGTCCTATGTTCCAAGTAAAGCCACCGTTTCCTGCTCACCGAGGTTCTGATTATGTGGATTGTGGTGTCAATTTCTTGTGCAATCACATCTATTACAGGATATCTCTGTCTGGAAAGCCCAGCTAAAACATTTGTAGACACTGACAGTCTACTTTTTGAGAGTCAGATGGTGTTTAGTTTGGCTTTTGTATCTTCCAGAGCCTAGGACCTCAGAAAAGGGGATACACTTTGTGGTTTAACATATTCTTTTGGAGGAGAGTGGTGGTGATTTGACCCAAGGCCTTGTGCATGCTAACCAAGTACTCGGCCATTTCTATCACTGAGGTACATCCCCAGCCTATATATATGTGTATGTCTACGTGTACATGTATGCATATGCATATACATATATATGTATAAATATTTGTGCATATATACATACATGCATATATACGTAAAGAAAGTGTCTCACACAAGCTTTAGTTTAGTGTTGGAGTTTCTATGTAGCCCAAACTGATAATGAATTGTCAAAACTCGAGTTCCCATCTCCCAGGTGCTAGGATTATATCTGCAAGTACTCATAGCCTAAAATGTTATTACTTTGAATATCTCCCAAGAGTTTTATGCAGTTAAAAACAACTAGCTCAGGCTCCTGCTTTCAATTTAAGGCACTTAAGTGGCCCACTGATGGTTTTTCAGTTACATTTTTCTTTTGTTTGTCAGCTACCCAGTAGGAGTTAGAATGGGGTTTCCAAACCTAAATTCACTAGGCTCAGGATGTCTGTCTCCCACCAGAGTTACTTCAAACAGCTGGATTCTGTGTGCCTGCAACAGAGGTTTATTTACATGACTGTACTATGATACTCAGAATCTATGTATAGTACAGACTGCACAAAAATACTTACATATCTTATGCAGAATCTAAAGTAGACCTTATATTGTCATGTCTTCAATGAGATGAAAGTTATTTATGCATGTTTGAACTTGTAGGTCACATTCTGCTACTTTTAGCTTGTTTGGGTGGCTCACTTCAATTATTGTTGCAGTGTTATCATCACGATCATCATCATTATTATTATTATTAACCATTATTAGTATGCTTAGTGTATGTTGTGTACATATTTAGGAGTATGGATGACTTTGTGAAAGCTATGCTATCACTTTCCACCTAATATTTTGAAATAGGATCTGTTACTGATCTATGTGGCCTAACTAGCTCCTGGTAAAATCCAGGAACTCACTTGTCTCCATCCCCCTAATGCTGGGACTACAGGTGCATGCCACTATATCTGTCTTTTATATGGGTGCTGGAGATCCAAACTTATGTCCTTGTGCTTATGTTGTATGCATTTTACCAACTGAGTCACATCCCCAGCCCTGCAATACTTTTATTATCAAAAGCTTTTCAAAACCCCAGTGGAGAGTCTTGAACACAATAGGTGCGAATACAAATCTGCCTTGGAAACTATTGATTTAAAGAAACAAAATTCTCCAGGCTTCAGCGATTGACTCAATCTATGGTTCTACTCTGCCTCTGAATATTATGTTCCCATTTTTGACAGATTTGGTTTCAGGACTCTAGGATGAATTGTGAATCCATGAAGGCATGTTCACCTTCCCATTTCTGTGCCCTTGCACGTGCATGAGATAACCTTGGACATCTTTGCCTGAGATGTACTAATGAGTTAGTCCCCAACTATATTTCATTTTTGAGAAATATTTTATATTTTTATTCTCTCCCCACCACTACATGCTTGCACCTCAGCATGCATGTGAAGGGTATAGGACAAGTTTTGGAAGTTCTTTCTTTCCACCGTGGATTCAATCGAAGTCAGATATTTAGGCTTGCAACAGAAGCTCTGTTACCCTCAGAGTCATCTCAGTGGGCTAATGCCAGTGTTTTTCTGGCAAAACCACATGACCCATTCTGTGGACAAGAGCAAATACAGTTGTAGTGGGAATGATCCAGAATCCCAGCCTGCTCTTACTGGTAACCATAGCACCAAATTATAGGCATCTCTGAATCCTTATTCTTTTTTTTTCATTTTACATAGTTACTTAAATTTTTATTTATTTATTTATTTACTTTACATCCCAATTGCAGCCCCTACTCTCCTCCCATAGCCCCTCCCACATTCTCTCCTCCCCTTCTCCTTTGATAAGAAGGAAGTGCAGGATTAGACACACCTTCTCCTGCTGTGGCCAGTTAAGGCAGCACAGTTAGGAAAACAGGATCCACAGGCAGGTAACAGAGTCAGGGATCTACCATGCTCCAATTGTTGGGGGGCCCACATAAAGACCAAGCAGACCGTGTGCTACAAGTGCTGGGATGGGGGTTAGTTCTAGTTTGTGCTTGCTCTTTTGGTGGTGATTCAATCCTGGTAGCCCCCAAGAGTCGAGGATAGTTGATTCTGTTGGTCTTCCTGTGGAGTTCCTTTCTTCTGGTCTGTCAATCTTCCAACTCTTCCACAAAACTCCCCAGGGAGCCCCATCTGTTTGGCTGTGGGTCTCTGCATCTGTTTAGGTCAGTGGCTGAGTCAAGCCTCTCATAAGACAGTTATGCTAGGCTCCTGTCTGCAAGCATAATGGAGTATCATTAATAATGTCAGGAATGGGTTCCTGACCATGGGATGGTCTCGAGAAGGGACAGTCATTGGTTGGCTATTCCTTCAGTCTCTATCTTTGTAACTCAGATCCAAAAGGACATGCACGATATGTACTCACTTATAAGTGGATATTAACCATAAAGAACAGGATACTCATGCAATATTCCACAGATCCAATAGCAAAGAGGGCTCAAGGCAATATGCTTGAATCTCACCTAGAAGGGGAAATAGAATACAGTGAGGAAAACGAGGGGGAAAGATATAGAGAGAGCTGGGGAGAGAGGACTGGGAGGATAAATGGAAACTGGATGTGGGGTTTGGGGAGCACCTTTTGGATGTGCCAGAGACCTGGGAAGGCTTCAAGGAATCCATGACTCTAACTGAGACTCCTACTAATGGATGATATGGAGCCTAGAGTGGCCATGTCCCACATCCATTCAGGACTCTCAGAGAAGGGATAAGGCCACCCACCTACCCACAAAGCACTTCCATCCAATTGTTCTGCCTAAAAGTAGTGTGGGCACAAAGATGGAAGAGATCCTTAGTGTCAACTCTGTCCACATTTTCTAACTTGCATTCATTAAGTTAGTATGGTAGCTTGGCTCTCTGAGAAACAGTTGAGATTGTGTCTCCTCCTGTGATTCCCTGTACTGCCACCCAAACTGGGAATCTGACTACCCCATTATGCTCACAGTGGAAAGAGAAGTCATGTCTGTTTTTTTCTCACCTCTGTGCAAGGCAAGGCCCAGAAATTATTCTGCTTCTTTAACTAACCAATACTACTCTTTAGAATCACTCTGGGACTCGGATAGATTGACTGACACAGGAATATAATGAACTTCCATGGGGCTGTCTTTGTGCCTGTGAGGATCACAAAGGCAGGTTTTCTCAGTGGGGCTTCCCATGAGGCAATCAACTGAGCAGTCCCAAGGGAAGCCTCCTTAACATTGCCATAATGAACCCTGAGTCACAGGGGCCAACTGGTTACTAATTCTCTATGCATATGGTGCTCTTTCTTGTTAAACTTCCCTAGAGCTCCTCAGCTTATTTAACTTTCTTTAATAACCAGCAGATGGCTTCTGTCTGGGCAGTCATCAAGTGGTGCTTAGCAATGGCAGATTCAAGAGGAGGCATGGGACTTGTTAGGGGTGGGATCCAGATGCTGACATGCAGAATGCCAGGTGAAGTTCTCAGGCATTGTCTAATTGGTGTTGAAGGCAGTGAGGACCACTGAGAGAGGATGACTCCTTCCTGGAAGAGGGAGACTAGTGCTCAGTAACTTACGCAAATCAGCAAAGGCCAAGGTTGTCGGGCTCAGGTACTGCTGTAAAGTAGAAACTGGTCATTTTCTGAGCCTGCAGCATTACATATGATGTCCTAGAAATATGAGAATTTTGTTCATATAGGACAAATATAAACTGGGAATCATCATCTATTCATCTATTTAAATACCCAAAAGACTTGGCATGGCCTTGCAGTGCATCAGGTTATATCCAGGGTACACAGCACTTGGGATCTAACAGTGAACAATAAATGGCTTCATATTTTTTTTTTTAAAAAAAAAAAAGTTTTTTTTTCTTTTTTTTTTTTATTAGATATTTTCTTTATTTACATGTAAATTTTTTCTTTCCCAAGTTCCTTGTTTTTGTTTGTTTGTTTGTTTTTTGGAGGGGAACCTGGAAAAGGAACCTGGGGAAAAAAAGTTTAATCATGAATTTTTATTGCATTTTAAAATTTGTATTATTATCTTTGATTGACAAATGATAATTGAATAGAGTGACAGGGAATGGAATGATGATTTGATATAAAGTAGATAATGTGGCATGACAGAGGTACAAGTTAGTGTATCCATGAAGTATACTCAGCAGATAAATAGCTCACTTAGCTTTAGTGTAGACACTTATTGACAACCATGAATAAAATCAATGTTGAGTATCAGGAAGACAGGGAAGGTCTAGTATACACAGCTGACAGACGAGGATAATAAACATGAACAGAGTCAGGTTAAGTCTCAACACTGTCCTCGAGTCTGCCCGTGTGCTTTCTGTATAAGGGCTGCAAGGCATGCCAGACAAAAGAGGATCCTGTCAGAGCGCGGGTGAATGCTCGCACGCATGACTGCTCAGCGAGCACCTCTCCAATGGAGTTTCACTGTCTACTGTTGAGTGTGGGAAGCAGCAACACATGCAGCCAAGAGACATTTCTTGACCCCTTTCCTTGTGCTAGAAGCTGCTCTATAGACGAAGTCTCAGATCAGAGAGTGCTAAAGAGCAGGCTGTTCTAGTGCTGGAGGAAAAACAGAGAAGAACCATGAAAACTGCTTGAGAGGATGGTGTCCGCTGAGGATGGTGTCCGCTGAGGATGGTGTCCACTCAAGCAGTGGTAAGAAAGAAAAGTGAGTACAGTAAGGAGATAAAGACAAGTGTCTGTGTGTGTGTGTGTGTGTGTGTGTGTGTGTGTGTGTAAACTCATGTATGCTGAAGCAGGCAACAGGTAACAAGTCATGTGAATATCTTAGAGGAAGCATTGTAGGTGGAAAGATTAAAGTTTATTGTATATGAAAATACTTTCGTAGTGACAGGTTACAATTAGAGGTATCAGTTTTATCACATGATTTCTAATAAATATACATATATATGTTGTATTATTCATATGCATATACTATATTGGGTGTATTGTGTATATTTAGTATGCATATATATACTAATATATATATATATATATATAAATACTTGCACATGTGTATGCATACATATAGTACATGTGTGTATAAATTCAAACAAAGACATAAAGGTAACAAAAGACAGAATGCAGTGCTATATGCCAAATAATAGATTCAAGAGTGCAGCAGCCTGAAAAGCCACACTTTTATATGGTCATCATTATGATGATTGATTTGGGAAAGAATTATCAGTGGTCCAGGTTAGAGTTACCAACAAGTACCAAATTTTAAGGGGGCATTTAAACAAAGAGCAGGATAGTTTAATACCTCAAGAATCTCTCTCTACTGAATTATTACAGAGCACAGGAAACACCAAGCATACAGTTGGACATTGGCAACACTTTACTGATAAATAAACAATAAACATCACCACTGAGCCACATTTCAGCCTCTCACTTTGCCTAGGTAATAGCATAACAGTATCTATGCTGTAGACTAGGTCAGAGCCTGAAAATTTTATCATGTTTTAAGAAATAAGAGATGAAGTCAATGTGAATAATGTTCGAATAAATGAAGCAAAGACAGGATTGTCCAAATTCTTTAACATTTTTGATGATTTGAAAATAAAAAAAAATACTGGAAACATATTCTAATTTAAAGAATATTAAAGTGATATCACATGAAAAATGCTTTTAAACCCTGATGTTATTGTGGATGCCAAGAAGTGCCTGTTAATGGAAGCCTGATATGACTGTCTCCTGAGAGGCTCTGCCGGAGCCTGACAGTTACAGAGGCAAAGTCTCACAGCCAACCATTAGACTGAGCTCGAGGTCCCCAATGGAGGAGTTGTAGAAGGGACTGAAGAAGCTGAGGGGTTTGCAACCCCATAGATGGCGCAACAGTGCAATAGGCCAGAAACCTCTCCCCTCCCTCCCGTAAAAGCTCCCAGGGACTTGACAGCCAACCAAAGAATACACATGGAGTGATCAATGGTGCTGGCCACATATGTGGCAGAGGATGGCCTTGTTGGAGATCAGTGGGAAGAGAGGCCCTTGGGCTTGAGGGTGTTTGATGCCCCAGTGTAGGGGAATGCCAGGGCAGGAGGATGGGAGTGGGTGGGTGGAGGAGCACCCTCATAGAGGCAGGGGAAGGGGGGATCGGATAAGGGGTTTCCAAAGAGGAGACCTGGAAAGGGGAAAACATTTGAAATATAAATAAGGAAAATATCCAATCAAAAAAAGAAAGAAAAAAAAAAGAAAAAGAAAAGAAAATGCTATTAAAAATATCAAATCAAAAAACTTTTACAAAAAATCATACGGGGTACAGAGTGAGTTCCAGGACAACCAGGGCTACACAGAGAAACCCTGTCTCAAAAAACCAAAAAAAAAAAAAAAAAAAAAGGTAGCCAGTTCCACAACACCCAGAGGAAGCTCCACTCCCAGGTGTTCAGGTGTTCTGACACTCTCAGGAGCAGAGGTGAGGAGGACCCAACATCTGTCCCAACACCAAGAGTAACTGAGATCAGTGGGACCAGGCATATAGGAACTCTGCCAGCAGAGTGGCTCAAGTTCCTTCTGGTCTCTCTGGGCTGGTGTCCTGAGCAGACCTTGGGCCCAGGCTCCACAGCCAGTATCACAACACCCAGAGGAAGCTGCTACACTCCCAGGTGCTCTAACAAGCCCAGGGTCACAGGATCCCAGAATCACAGGGTCACAGAGACAACCTGACTCTGAGGAGTTCTGATACAATCAGGATCACAGGAAGGACTGACTCCAGTCAGATTTAGCAAGGGCAGGTGGCACTAGAGATAACCAGATGGCTAGGGGGCAAACGTAAGAAAATGAACAACACAAACCAAGGTTACTTGGTATCATCAGAACCCAATTCTCCCACCATAGCAAGTCCTGGACACACCATCACACCAGAAACTCAAGATGCAGATCTAAAATCACTTATCATGATGATGATACAGGACCTTAAGAAAGACATAAATAGCACCCTCAAAGAAATACAGGAGACACAGGTAAAGAGCTAGAAGCTCTTAAAGAGGAAACACAAAAATCCCTTAAAGAACTACAGGAAAACACAATCAAACAGGTGAAGGAAATGAGCAAAACCATCCAGAATCTTAAAATGGAAATAGACACAATAAAGAAATCAGAGAGACAACCCTGCAGATAGAAAACCTAGGAAAGAAATCAGGAATCATAGATGCAAGCATCACCAACAGAATACAAGAGATAGAAGAGAGAATCTCAGGGGCAGAAGACACCATAGAAAACATTGACACAACAGTCAAAGAAAATGCAAAAAGCAAAAAGCTCCTAACCCAAAACATCCAGGAAATCCAGGACTCAATGAGAAGACCAAACCTAAGGATAATAGGTATAGAAGAGAGTGAAGACTCCCAATGTAAATATCTTTAACAAAATTGTAGAAGAAAACTTCCCTAACCTAAAGAAAGAGATGCCCATGAACATACAAGAAACCTACAGAACTCCAAATAGACTGGACCAGAAAAGAAATTCTTCCCACCACATAATAGTCAAAACACCAAATGCACTAAACAAAGAAAGATTTTTAAAAGCAGTAAGGGAAAAAAGGCAAGTAACACATAAAG
The DNA here is from genome assembly GCA_019843815.1 of Montemys delectorum. Taxonomy (NCBI): domain Eukaryota; kingdom Metazoa; phylum Chordata; class Mammalia; order Rodentia; family Muridae; genus Montemys; species Montemys delectorum. The sequence continues at coordinate 7,051 of JADRCD010174935.1, read as the reverse complement.
GCAGGCTTATCCAAATTAAGGCAGACTTCTCACCAGAGATTATGAAAGCTAGAAGATCCTGGGAAAATGTCATACAGACCCTACAAGAACACAAATGCCAGCCCAGGCTACTATACCCAGCAAAACTCTCAATTACCATAGATGGAGAAAACAAGATATTCCATGACAAAACAAAATTTACACAAATCCAGCCCTACAAAGGATAATAGATGGAAAATATCAACATAAGGAGCAAAACTACACCCTAGAAGAAACAAGAAAGTAATCTTTCAACAAATGCACACAAATCTAATTCCACCTCTTTCAACAAAAACAACACGAAGTGACAAAAAAGCATATGGGAACCTACTATTGAAGAATATTTCTATAGTGCATCTATATACATATACAAAATGAGTCAATATAGATTATAAAAAGAAGAAGCTTGGCACCAGCAATGGGTTACTTATCTTGAATTTATTGGTTCTGCAGACACTTAAACATTATGATATGCTCCAGTGCTCATGCTTTCTCTCTAGAACTTAATGACAAAGTCTTATTACCAAAGACACTGCACATGTGCATTGTAGAACACAGAGAAATCAAGCAGGTGCTGATCTGGAAGCTTCACTCATATTGGCTAGCTTTCATAATGCTAGAAGGTGCCATGCAATCTACTGGAGGAGAAATAAATCATAAGTCAGATTCAGCTGTGAACCCAGCAATCTACAATGACTGCCTAGAAGTCATAACCCAGTGGAGTAGTAGGGGCCTGAACATCATGAAAACATGCAACCATTTTTAATTGGATTCAAAGCACACTCCACAAGATCCATTAACTGCATCATTATTAGGCAGAGAACCCATGGTTATGCAAGCCTAAGGGAGAACATATCACCTTATTTTACTAAATGGACATTAATGGAAATTAAATCAACACCTAATAGCTTATTATAATTCCTATAGACCAATGTACCTCTCAGCCCTCACCTGAGAAGCCTTGGTTTGTAGTCAATACAAAAACCCACAACCAGCCAAGGTTCAGAAAACAAAAGTTTGCGATGTCCTCTCTTAAAGGAAACACAAACACTGAACCTTCTACTCCAAGGTCCAGTAATCCTGGAAGAAGAGGACAAAGAAAGAGTGTAAGAGCCTGAGGCATATATGACTACAAAGATAATGTCTTTTGGAGAGAGTAGGACAATATGAACTTACAGCAATTGTCAAAGCATGCACAAGACATGGGCAAGTCCAAGCCAGATCAAATTCCACCATGGAGGAGGGAATGGGGGTTTCATCCCTAGCTGAGGAGTCAGTGGCATTTGTTAGCTGCAGGGAAAATATGGGCCAATTTTATCAAGAGAATAGCCCCTAGTAAGTCGAGCTCGCTCCAATGGAAGGCCACACATGCAAGACTAGTTGGACAGTACAAATTTATCTTGATGGGGACCAAAAAAGATTCAAATTTTGGAGAAAAGAAAAGGGAAGGGAAGGTCTATCTGGCAAGAGGCAGGAGATGACCAAAACTCATTGTACAACTGTTTTATTAAAGAACTGAAATGAAATGTATTTTCTACAGCACTTAGTAGTAAAGGGGCACTCTGCCTGGTTTTGTGCAACTTTATTCTCATATTATTTAGAAAAAGATTCATATGTATGAATGTATAGAGTTATTACATATTACATAATATGTATAATGTTACATATTATACATATTATCTACCTACACACATGAAAGAAGAGGGAAAGAAGACATGCAAAGGATGAGACTAATGGCAAATTAGTAAAAACGTTGCTAGCTGGAAGAAAGAATAAGCTATGTATTTTGTCAATTCTTATAACTTTATTGCAAGTTGGAAGCTCACTTTTGAAGTGAGGAAATAAAAGTAAGGAAAGAAATTCTGAAGAGTCATTGCATGGGACTGTTGGAAACAATAACGAGAAAGTTTGTAGAGAATGTTCCATCTAAATTCAGAATCATCCTGTGCTGCTAAATGTGACACAGTATTTTTCAGATGGGGTGTTATTTAGATAAGTTTATCTATATACATATAGAATTTTAGGCATTTTAAAGGACTGGTTTTTGAGTGTCCAAATACCTTGTTACAGGTTTGTCTTTCTACCCAAACAAATTTTAATAGCTGAAGCAATTCTCAAGCCACAAGAGGCCTTACATTAGTGGCATATAGTGTATTGGCTTTCTAAATGAAAATGAATACCAATCTGACTGGCTGTCTCAAAGGCTGGAAACATATATTACCACTCAAAGGACAGCTATTTTAGCCTGTTTTTGAAAAACAACAAGCAAGTAAAACATAATTCTCAAAAAAAAATATGTAACATTTTGGAGTTACCCTCCTTTGAGTAAGCCTATGTTGACTTCTCTGGAACTTGGCAATGGGTAAAAAAGATGAAGAACTGGTTGAGATAGCAGTTGGTGAAGTGGGGTCATGAGAACACTAGCTTCTGCCTGTTTCCTAGAACTCTGGGAATCATTGAAGATGCAACATGGCACATATAGAAAGGTCACAGGAAGGGGCATAAGACTCATGAAGAGATACTTGGTCTCCCTAACGGCCTACTCCAAGACTATTTGACAAAAATTGTAAAAATCACACTAGCCTATAGTGTTCATTCACTTGGGTGCATCCAGAATTTTGGGTCCACAGCAACTGCAGAAGAACATAAGTGCTTGTTTTGAACATAAATTACTGTTTTGGCATATATAACTGTCTCATGAAAGGCAAAGAGATGGAGGTGTCAACAGAGAGGTGGGGAGCTGCTAAGGCTTGCAGAAGAGGAATAAGAGCAAAGAGAAGTTTAGTTTACACAACAGACAATCCTTAATTTGTCATCAACAGCCTTCTTGCGCCTAGCCTCTTGTTTGAAAAATGATTATTCCATTTTCTTGTTTTACCTGGAACCAGATTCTCTCAGGGGACACCACGTGATCCACAGTAATTTCACATCCTTATTTCCTTTTACACACTGTGAATCACAGAATCAAAAAGCAGCTGGCCTACATCTCTTTGAACTCTAGATCTCTTCGTTTTACAGTGTCAAAGTTGTGATTGACAGTCCTCCCTAAACCACTGTCAAGGCAGTCAAGTGCTTGTCATCCTTGTTCATTGTCATCCCATTTCTTTTCTCTATTCTCACATCTACTCCTTCACTTTTCTTAATATTAAACATTATAAGTTCCCCCATATAGCACTCAAGTTCTTTGGGTTCCTTCCCTTCAGCTACCTCCTCTCCACTTTGGCATGCTTTTCCATATAAACACTTCTCTGTGGGCTACTGACAATGATGGTGATTTCTGCTCAGGGTGCTCACCTGGTAATAAGAGATGACCTGTTAAGACTTCATATCCCCTATCACTAAGAGTCACAATAATGCCATCATTATCATCTCTAGCTCTTTAGCGAAAAACTTGCTGTGGTCTCCCTTTCCTCTCTGACACTATTGACAAGAGATCACAAAGAACTTCTCTAACCTTCCCTACCCAACTCTTTCTCCAACACCAGCAGGCATTCCCTAGGAAAAAGGTATTCCAGGCAAATGAACCTAAGAAATAAGTTGGTGAAGCCAATTCAATATTTACCAAAATTGATTTCAAACTAAAATAAATCAAAAGAGATAGGGAAGGACACTGCATATTTATCAAATAAAAAATTTACCAATATGACATTTCAATTCTTTACATTTATGACTCAAATACTAGAGCAGCCAAGTTTGTCACCATTTTTGTTTTCTTTTTGAGTTTAAAATTCCATGCCATTTAGCTATACTGTGTTTAAACAAATCACTTAACCTCATCTATCTGAGAATGCTACATTCCAATTCTTTGTAGCCATTCTGTTTCTCAACATAATCATTTTTCTCACTAAGTTAGCTACATCCACACAAATGATCTTTAAAACTATGAAATGTAGAATAAGATGTGAATCTCACTAGTTCTCATTCACTGGAGCTACAGTGAGATTCGAGATCACTGTAAACTACCTACCAAGTTCAAGGCCAGCCAGTAATATAAAAAACCCTGTCAAAAAGAAAAGAAAAGGAAGAAAGAAAGAGAGAAAGAAAGAAAAGAGGAAGAGGTAGATGAGGAGAAGGAAGAGGAAAAAGAAGAGAAAGATGAAGGAGGAAGAGGAGAAGAAGGAGGAAGAGGAGGAAGAGGAGGAAGAGGAGGAGGAGGAGGAGGAGGAGGAGGAGGAGGAGGAGGAGGAGGAGGAGGAGGAGGAGGAGGAGCCTCACTCCACAGGCCTGAGCATTCTTTACTTATATTCTTTTCTGGAGATACATATGTAAAGTTTGATCTAGTCCAGGCAGCCTAAATATGTTTATTGCCCTATTTAACTGAATTATCACCACAGCCCCATGCTGTAGATATTTCTTACTTTACTGTTCCTGTTTTGCAGATGTAGAACCTGAAGATCAAGGAGATGTATAATTGTTAATGGCAGAACTAGAAACAGATCAGTTTAATGCCAAAGCTAATTTTTTTTCTGCCCTATTACACTGCTTTTGCCTAATGCCATATGGAATTTAACACGTTAGCTGGGAATGTAACAACCTGCTAAGTGTTTTCTAGTAGGCTTCACTCAAAACAATGCAGATGGAACTGATTAAAAGTCCAAATGGTATTCCCCTACACTGGGGCACAGAACCTTGGTTCGCAGTTTAGTCCCTGGGAGCTCTGAGGGTACTAGTTAGTTCATATTGTTCTTCCTAAGGGGCTGCAAACCCTTCAGCTCCTTCAGTCCTTTCTCTAACTCATTCACTGGGGACCCTGTACTTGTTCAATGGATGGCTGTGGCAAGTAGGGGAAGGGGTGAGGGAACAGGGGTTTGTTCTTGTTGTTTTCTGGTTTTGTTGTTGTTGTTGTTGTTGTTGTTGTTGTTGTTGTTTTGGAGGGGAAACTGGGAAAGGAGAAGTCATATGACATGTAAATAAAGAAAATATGTAATAAAAATCTTTATGAAATAGAAAAAAAAGTCCAAATGGGCTGAAGGTCTTTAATAGAAATATTTTTTTGTTTTGGTTTGGTTTTGGTTTTTTGAGATAGGATTTCTCTGTCTAGCCCTGGCTGTCCTGGAACTCACTCTGTAGACCAGGCTGGCCTCGAACTCAGAAATCTGCCTGCTTCTGCCTCTCAAGCCCTGGGATTAAAGGCATGTGCCAACACTGCCAGGCTTAATAGAAACATCTTTACAAAAAGGTGATTGGTAATAGAAGAAGACGAAGGTGCTATCTCACTGTCTCCCCTTGTCAAACACTTTCTCTAAATTCAGATTGGAAAGAAGAAGGTATAAAGCATACATTTCCATCCATCTCACTACGCCGAGCACTTTTGGTTGCTTTTCCTTTCTGATGTTGTTGTTGTTATTTTTCTTTTTAATTCTGTGCATGGTAGTTTTTTAACATGTCTTTGTAGCCATTATGCTTCAAGCTGTGTTAATTTAGGAAAGTGGAGATCTTTTCAAGAACCTTCCCCCTTTTTATTCTTCCCTTGAGACATGACCTTGGCTCCTATGTCTGAGCCAGTTAGCCTTGGAGAAGATGCAGTTTATGGTTCAGGTTGAGAAATCCAGATTCAGAAGTCTACAGGACTTATAAGAATAATCTGAAATAGCCATGAAAGAAAACACTGGCTTGAGGCACCACAGAGCCAGGAGTGGCTGTGCCAGTCGTGTAATCAGTTTATGCAAACACCTCAAGGGAGGCTTACACAGTTATACATCTGACTTCCTCGTTGGAAAGGAGAGGTTTCTCTCCAATAAGCTTATCAAAGTATGAGTCCAAAGGTGGAAAGAAGATGGGGGTTTTAAAGGCTAGCCCATTCATTAAGAAGAAAATAACCAGCTGGGCAGTGGTGGTGTATACCTTTAATCCCAGCACTTGGGAGGCAGAGGCAGGTGGATTTCTGAGTTCGAGGCCAGCCTGGTCTACAGAGTGAGTTCCAGGACAGCCAGGGCTATACAGAGAAACCCTGTCTGGAAAAAAACCCCAAAAAAGAAGAAGAAGGAGAAGGAGAAGGGGAAGGGGAAGGGGAAGGGGAAGGAAGGGGAAGGGGAAGGGGAAGGGGAAGGGGAAGG
>JADRCD010174932.1:4310-38209 GCA_019843815.1 Montemys delectorum | reverse complement strand
TATCTATCTATCTATCTATCTATCTATCTATCTATCTATCTATCTATCTATCTGTTTTGTATATTCATTCATTCATTCATTCATTTATTCATTTATTTTGTGTGTGATGTGGTCACAGGCACGGGCAACTTGCTGTTGTGGTTATCTTCTTCCACTTTGTAGGTGCAGGAGATAAAACTTAGGTTGTCAGTTTCAGTGGCAAATGCCTTCACAAGCTGAGCCATTTCTTCAATCCCCACATCTTGATTTAAAATAACTCTTCCCTATCCAGTGCATTGATATAATTCTACTAATAGGCAACTGCTTATCAAAACATTGATGTTTCCTCCCTAAGCTCTGAAGGTTAGCAGTAGGCTAACTTTGATGATCCCAACAATATCTGCTAATTGTCTAAAAAGCCACACTGGCTCTTTTGAATAGCAAGGCAACTTCATAATTGTTTTTTAACTCCTATCCTGACAGTTTCTATTTGTTAACCATGACAACATCAGTCTAAAAATATTCAATGGAAAATTCCATATGTCAGCATTCCTATGTTTTAAATTGCATACCATTCTTAAGTTACAGAATCTCTCGGGACAAGAATCACTCCTTGTCTAACACATCCATGCACTGTACCTATGCCTGTCAATCACTTAACCATGTCAGTAAAGGTTGGCTGCCACAATGATGCCTGTGTTCAGCTCACCCTTATCTTAATAATAGCCTGAACTGAAAACTTTTATTCAGCATGTCCTTATAATTGTTTCATTTTGTCATTAGTTCTTAGTGTGCCGAGCTTACTGACTAAACTTTGTCATAGGTGTTTATAGAAAGAGTGTAAGACACAGAAGGACTGTTACCCTTCCTTTCCCTTCCCCACTGGTGTCACGAAAGGAGAGGACTACTGGATAGATTATCTTCAATCATGAGAGGTAGATCTGCAAATTACAAGTTAAATATTGGCAAAGCAAAAAACCAGCCAGATGTGGTGGTGCATACCTGTAATCTCACAACTTGGGTGGTGGAGGCAGGAGAATCAGGAGTTCAAGGTCATTCTCAATTACAGAGTTTGAGGCCAGCATGAGCTACATAAGACCTTGCCTCAAACAAAACAAAACAAAACAACAACAACAACAACAACAACAAACAAATAACTCCAGCAGCACTGCCCTTTGGTCTGCCTGGCTTATTGTATGCACGCAGCCCCTTTTCTTCAGTCCTCCCATTGTCCACGACATTTGCTGGTGTATCTGTGACGCCCATCTCTTCTGCCATGTTCAAAGTCCTTCTAGGCAGAGATAACTCAAGTTGCTATCAAAATGCTGGGCATGCTGTGGAGAGTGCTATAAATGGCAGCTGGCAAATGAAATGCAAACAGTAGTTGGCAAATGCTTTTTTGCACAGGGATGTTTGGACTTCATGCCATGGGCAAATATTTAGCCATAGCTCAGAAGCCAGAAGTCTATCTTCCTTCTATTTCTGCTGGTGAAGGAAAGGGGCGCTGGTCAGGCATTGCCTCCTAACTTTACTCTGTGAGAAGATGGAGTCCGCTGTGGTGGAGTGGAGGGTCCTCACTGGATCCATGCTACCTCTGAAGACAGGCTCTGCAGACACTGGGATGGTGAAAACAGGATTCTACCCAGGGCTGCCCTAATTCTTTCCATTCTTCATCTGGCCTTTTGGCTCAAACATAGTCTCCCAGCTGTCACATATCGGGTGAAGAATAAAGAAAGGAGCTAGCAAATATGTTGTAGACGGGACTAATCTCCCTTCACAGAGAGAATGATAGCACAGTCACCACACAGAATGATACATAGTCACCACACAGGATGTGAGTCCTGGTTCAGATTATGGGGTCTTGGTCAATCCCTTTACTCCATAAGATGTCAGTTTACTTATAAGCTACAAGGTGATAAAAATCCCATTATTTCAGAATATATGGGGATCATGTGTTTCTTCCATTCTTAAAACCTTTTCGAGAACTTTAGTTCTTCCTAAACTTTAGAAGCAATCAGAACTCAGCATACTCACTGTGTAGCTAGAACTCAGCATACTCACTGTGTAGCTAGATATGATTAGGCAGCTTAGGAAACTCTAGGCACTTGTTCTAGACTTGTTAAATGACCTCTGTGAGGTCATTTAGTGATTCAGAGATTTTTGGGTATAAATGGACCTCTCTCCACCCAGTTGTTTTTGATCACAGGATCTAGAGTGCCAGGTACTCGTAGTCATCAAAGATGTAACTGGGTCAGTGGCTTCAGTCCACTGTCTTACTGGATAAATACTCTTTATGCACTCTTATGGAATTCACTACACTAAGAGATATTATTAAGGTAACGTGAGAAACTCTGAAAAGTAAGAGTTCCCAAGAGAGAGCCACTGAGCTTCCCTGTCTAGGAGCTTTTATAGAGCCATCAGTAAGAAGGGGACAAAGTTTTCCTGGGCTCTCATGGCCCTCCATTGGGAGGACCACACCCTCTATGCATGCCTCTTCCATTAGCAGAAAATGATGACCATGCTCTCTCTATTCATACACTGCCTACTCAGTTAGGGATAGTGGAAGTGTGCCCCTGTTCATCTCTGATTTGTGCTTTGTGAACTGTTGACCTTGCTACCTCCGACCTGGCAGGTGTCCTTTGTTCTTACAGCTACATGAAGTAGCTATAGTTATTTTTTGTCAGCTTCTAGTCTGTAGGATAGTCTGGTCTCTTCCCTGAGTAGGTGGGGGCCTCCTGTTAGAAACTATCTTTACTTAGAATTTGTTACAATGGTGCCTAACACATGTTCCCTGAGTGTGGTGATTTCAATGAAAATGGCTCCCGTAGGCTCATTGGGAGTAGCACTATTAGGAGGTGTGGCCTTGTTTGAGTAGGTGTGGCTTTGTTGGAGGAAGTGTATGCCCAGGGTCTCTCTGTCTTCCTGCTGTCTGATGATCCAGATGTACAACTGTCAGGCACCACTCAAGCACCATGTGTGCCTGTATTCTGCGGATCTTCCTACCATTACAGTATTGGACTAAACTTCTGAACTGTAAGCCAGCTTTAATTAAATGCTTTCCTCTACAAGAGTTGCTGTTGTCATGGTGTCTCTTCCCAGCCACAGAAAGCCTAACAGAAACACTGAGGCTGAGGGAGTGTCTCAATGGAAGCTAGCCATTTACCCCATGGCCACTGGCCTTGCTCCTGAGAGTTTCTGCCTGTTTCTCCTAAGGTCCACTTAGTTATCTCTTAGCCATCTTCAAGCGTCTTTGCTTTTCTTCTCTAGTGTTCCTGGCCCCACCATTTTAACCCTAGGTTCCTTTTAAATCCAGGTGTCTATTCTGATTGTAATGTGTGAGCAAATTGCATTTTTCACTGTGGGCTCTGTTCTCTGACTGTCTACCGACAATTGGCTCCCGCCTCATAAGAATGCACACAAGGGATGTCATGGGAAGTGGCTTTATTAACAAAAGGTAAACTGCATTTTACATTTCTCTCTTGGTCTCACTACACCAAACATGGCTCAATCTAACTTTCTAGTTGGTGTATTCAATGGCTAAGCTTATGTATCCAACAGTATCTGAGACGTTCAAGTTATGGTTATTAGTTTGAAGGTGCCAGTTTTTGAATGGAACATATTGATTTTTTTTTTTAATCATTAGCTTCTTTCAATAAGAATGTTTCAGAACACGACCTTGTAGTTCACCAAGGGCCCAGTTGTTTTGGTATCAGCCCAGATCTTCAGTCAGAAGCACGGTTGAGATTCCTGTGTGAAGTGAGGCATTCTCCCCCTGCCTTTTTCTTTCTGTATGGGTCCACTGCACAGCTGCAGGCCTGGGCTGTCTCAGGGTCAGAATAGACAACATTACTGTTAATTCTATTCAGTAATTTTATACTGTTTTCTACAATATAAAAAATAATTGCGATCCAAGACCACTTTATCTCTTGGATCTCCCATGTAAATGGCAAAGGGGGAATAGTAAATGCTTAGGAGATACATCCAGGCTATCCACAGTGCTCACAACACCTTCTCTAGATTAATGTTCTGCTCTTTCATGATAGAAAACAAAATCTTACCAGAGTAGCATCAGATAATGTGCCATAGTAAGTCATCACTGACAGGCGCTCCTTGCTGTTTCATAAACAACACTTTTTAAGTAGCATGCTTGCTTGCGCTTCCTCTCCTGGCATCTGGATGGGACTCTGGTGAGGCGTGCCGGAAGAAGTGGAACAGGGCTTTGGAGAGGTGGTTCTGTGTTGAAGATTACTTGCTGCTTTTGCAGAGGGCCTAGGTTCAGTTCCCAGCATCAACACAGTGGCTCATAGCTCTCTGACTCAAGTTCCAGAGCATCTAGTGCTATCTTCTGGCCATTTGAGGAACTGTATATATGTGCACAGATGTATATGCAGCTTAAAAAGCCTGAACCTACATAATAAAAATGAATAACTCTTTTTTGAAGAAAGAACTAGACTTGCCATTTCTCTGTAATTAATTTACCCATTATCATACTTTGCTTCAGGAGCTATGAAGCTCGTGATCTTGGGCTTACATCAGCTTCTCTTAGCAGGTGGTGCTGAAGTGAGGGTGTCATTCCTGTGTGGACCTCAGGTTCCACTTCTAAATGCATTACTTAACTGATACGTTTTAGAAATCATCCAATTCACATGGGGTCTTTTACTCTTATCAGTACACATTAGGATGATGTAGTTTTAATGGCTTTATAATGACATGTTCTTAATAATGAGGACAAAACAAGCTAAGAAAAAAAGTAGCATAATAAGAGAATTTATTATGATGGGAAGTAATAACTGAGACATAAAAAGGAAGAAGATTGGTGGTGTTTGTACAGAACCAGTGTGTGTGTGTGTGTGTGTGTGTGTGTGTGTGTGTGTGATCCTCCACTTCCTTATACACAGGTGCTACCATGCTCAAGGAAAGGGATTTTATCAGATCAACTTACACACCTGGCTGGGTACTCCAACAAAGACTATCTGTATTCTGGAGTGGCTGAGAATCCAGCAGCTTCTTGGTGCACAAAGTTGAATTCCTCAGAAGGACAATCCATCTCTGAAGGACGTTGTCTGGCACTAAGTTCCCATGGGAAGGCTAAATGCCATCGTGTCAGCAGCAGGGACAGGTGTGCTTGTGAGGAAGAAGCCAAGCTCCTGAAACAATGCTTGTCCTCATGCCTCGTTATATCTGGGCTTACCTCTGGAAGATGTTCCCCACTCCGGCAGGTCTCTCCCACAGTTAATTCTCTCTGCCCTGTCCCAAGGAGGGCCTCCTAGGTGATTCTAAATCCTGTCAAACTGTGACAGCAAGGTGACTCAAGACTGTTTTTCCTTGAGGCTCACAAGTTCTTTGAAGAATAGTGTCTCTCGGGGTCAGCACTGTCTGTTGTGTTGTCTGTTCTTCATTCCTGCTGTGGTCTTTGTCATCCCCTCCATCTGCTTTTTCATGTTAACCCAGTTGTGTTGAGATTCTAGTTATACACAGCACCCTTCATTAATGTGGTTCTCTGGCTTTGTGCCTATTTTGACAAGCACTGTACCAACTGAGCTACATCTTCAGTCCCTAGTTACTATTATTGTTGTTGTTTCTGTTAGTAACAGTTTTATTGTACAGCCCTAGCTAGCTTGAAGCTCATGGCCATTCTCCTGCCTCACGCTTTCTAATGCTGGGATTAGAACCTTGTGCCACCACAACTAACTTTGTTAATGGATTCCTAATACCTCAACTTGTTATCAGTCTTTTTATTGGAAGGCCATTTATATGATGAATGCTAACAACCTGTTGATAGCCAGTCTCAACCACCATAATATTAATCCAGTCTTTGATCTCTTAATAGTGTTTTCCTTTTTGCTGATTGCTTTCTTTTGTGAATGTCTTCACTTTTTTTGTTCTTCAATTTTCCTCCCTCCCCTCCTTGGATAAGAAACATTTGAAATGTGTTCAGCATAGCTCTTATTTTCTCTTGCTCATTACATTTAAATTTGCACATGAGAGAAAAGGTGAAAGCTATTATGTTGAATTCATCCCGTGAGCAACAGAGGGTCTTCAGTAGAATTTCTGCTCGAAGCCTCCAGACTTCTGTTTGCTGTTTACTCTGTGCTTTCTATGGAACAGTTCCTGTATGGAGCAAGAACAAAACTCCACTTTAGCTAAGACTTGGTTTTGTGCAGGAATGCCATGCTCAGGTTGACTTCCCCTGGCATTCATAATCTCAGCTCTTGTATTGGGGCTGCTTTTTCTCTACTTAACTACTTCCCTCAGAGTCTCTTATTACAGGCTTGGGTTGCAAACACTGTTTTTGTTTCTCAGAGTGAGTCTTTTTTGTGTTCTCATGATTGAAGAGAGCATTGGGGGTTTCAGATTTTCATCAAGAGCTCTAAAGAGCCTCTTTCTGTTGTAGTTTCTATTTTTGTTATTAAAAAGATCTTTTCTTAACTTGTATTTACTTAGTAGATGACCAGATTGTTCTTGCTAACTATTGAAAATTTGTTATTCTTAACTCTGTTGAAGAACAATTCATATAGAATGAAATTAGTGCTTATGTATATGTGATCAGGATTTCACTATGTGGCTCAGGTTAGCCTTGAACTTGAAATGCTCTTATCTTAGCCTCCTAAGTGCTGAGATTACAGTTATGCAGATCCTGTCTGGCTGAACACTTCCATTATAACCATGACTGGATGAACTTGAGGTTTATATGTCCTTGTGACTGATGACTCAACAATATGTTTCATGAGGATGTCTCCCTCTTTATTCTTCTGCATCAGGTTTCCTTCCCTGCAACACCAGCAACCAGAGATCTGGTTCCTGTCACTATGGATGACTTCCCTTAGAATGACAAATAAGTGGACATGTGTGGATGTACTCTTTTGATATTTGGCTGCCTTCTTTGTGGCTATGAGCTCTGACTATATTGTATGCATTAGTGGCTTGATCCCCTGACACTCCATTATGCATACATATCAGATTGATGATGCTTTACTATTGGATTGAAGCCATAGCACATGACAGTGTTAATTGTCAAAAATATTTCCCGTACATCTTTTCATTTCTCTTGGATAAAGGAAAGAATTGCTATGCCACAAGGTAAGTCCTCTCCCTACCTTTCTGGAGATGGACCCTAGTGTTCCATACATGCTAAGCAACTGATCTACAACTGAACTATGCATCTCTAGCAGGTCTATTTCTATTTTAGAAAAATGCTAAACTCTTTCCCAAAGTAGCTGTACTACTTTAAAGTCCCCACTAGCAATGCATGTATTACAGTTAGCTACACCCTCAAAACGCTTATTTTGTCTTTCTAGCTTTATACATCCTTATGTATTCATATTAGAATCTGTGAAATTAACTGGCTACTGCGTCTAAAGCGTTTTAATCTTCTAATTGGACATAGACACCTTCTTCTGTGAGGTGCCTGTTTATCTTTTTTTTTTTTTTTTTTTTTTTTTTTTTTTTTTTTTTTTTTTTTAAAGGCAGGGTCTCTCTACATAGGCCTGGCCCTCTTGGTCATCTCTGTGTAGACCAGGCTGGCCTTGAACTCACAGAGAACCACCCGCCTTTACCTCCTGAGTGCTGGGATAAAAAGTGTGCATCTTCATGCCTGGCTCTATTTCTTTTGTCCATTTGAAAGTAGTACATTGTGATCTTATAATTTACTTTTATGTCCTCCTCCACTTCTTTTGTAATAAGATATAAAAAAAAGTGTGTGTGTGTATATCTCTGTGTAGGTGTATGCATGTGAGCACAGACACCTGTAGAGGCCAGTAGAGGGTATCAAATATCCCCAAACTAGACTTCCAGGCAGTTGTAAACGACCAACATGGGTGCTTCAAACCAAACTTGAGTTCGTGGAGGAGATGTGCTCATATCATTTAGTCTTCTTTCCAGCTGTTGGCTTAATTTTTTGTCTTAACATTGAAGTTCATGTGCTTTGTAGCATGTTCTTCAGTATGTGTGTGTGACACATATTTTTTCCTTTGTTTGGTTTGCCTTCTTTTGTTAATGGTGGCCTTGTCAGAGCAGATGTTTAAAGGTTTAGGAAACCTCATGTTTTAATTTTCATTTATAGTTTACTTTCTTGTTTTTTTTTTTAAGTTTTACTGCATTATAATGAGAAAAGTTACATGATTTCAATTTATCTGAATTTGTTAACATTTAAAAACATATTTCAAGTAAATAGAGTTAAATCACATTCTTGTTTTCCTTTTGTACCCCAACTCCTCCCAGAGACTCCCCTTCAATACCTACAATATCTTTTTTGTCATATTCTTTAAAATTTATAAAATATTATGACAATAAAAATGAGTATTATAAAAGTTGTTTGATATAAAACAACAACCAATTTAACAGTCTTATGTAGATGCTTGTCTATGGCAATACTGAAAATACATATGTTTTCCTCAATATAAATTTTAAATAACTCCAAACATATTAACTGTATCTTTCAAAATAACACATCACTACTAATATTTTCTTAAATGAACATAAATATATAAAGTGTTTTTGTTTGTTTGTTTTATATTTAGTAGATCTTAAAATCTTGGCTCTTACTGTGGTAACTTGATACAAGGGTTACAAACAAAGCATTCAGTATTACTTTGTTGTTCTCTTACAAACCCCCTCCTAATTTAATTGTCTATATTTCTTTTTTGTTTTGTTTTGTTTTGTTTTTTTGAGACAGGGTTTCTCTGTGCAGAAATTGTCTACATTTCTTTTGGGTATATAAATACTTTTAAAATATGTAAGCTGTTCTGAAAACCATAGTATAGTGTAAAAACATGAAATAAACAATACTACTAATAGAGAGGTGAGATAGGAGAAGCAAGATCTCAAGACCATTATGTTGTACATAGCAAGACATTGTCACAAACAAACAAGCTGAAAGTATATATGGATTGTATAATATTGGACCTATTTCTCGAATTACTAAATTAGAGAGACCATTGGATGACAATTAACAAATTTCTAATTCCTCAGATTTTTGGATTTCAATCGATTAGGATATGTAGGTAATATTAATTTTCATATTAAGATATTAAGAAAACGTAATTGTTACTTCCTGTTGTTTTTGTTGTAAGAGGTGGAATTATGTTTGTGTGGATTTGTTGAAAGATTACTTTCTTGCTTCTTCTAGGGTGTAGTTTTGCTTCTTATGTTGATGTTTTCCATCTATTATCCTTTGTAGGGCTGGATTTGTGGAAAGATATTGTGTAAATTTTGTTTTGTCATGGAATATCTTGTTTTCTCCATCTATGGTAATTGAGAGTCTTGCTGGGTACAGTAGCCTGGTCTGGCATTTGTGTTCTCTTAGGGTCTGTATGACATCTGCTCAGGATCTTCTAGCTTTCATAGTCTCTGGTGAGAAATCTGGTGTAATTCTGATAGGACTGCATTTATATGTTACTTGACCTTTTTCCCTTACTGCTTTTAAAATTCTTTAATTGTTTAGTGCATGTCTTAGTCAGGGTTTCTATTCCTGCACAAACATCATGACCAAGAAGCAAGTTGGGGAGAAAAGGGTTTATTCAGCTTACACTTCCACATTGCTGTTGATCACAAAGGAAGTCAGGACTGGAACTCAAGCAGGTCAGGAAGCAGGAGCTGATGCAGAGGCCATGGAGGGATGTTCCTTACTGGCTTGCTTCCTCTGGCTTGCTCATCCTGCTCTCTTATAGAACCCAAGACTTCCAGCCCAGGAATGGCACCACCCACAAGGGGCCCTACTCCCTTGATCACTAAGTGAGAAAATGCCCCACAGCTGGATCTCATGGAGGCACTTCCCTAACTGAAGCTCCCTTCTCTGTGATAACTCCAGCCTGTGTCAAGTTGGCACACAAAACCAGCCAGTACAGTGCACTTGGTGTTTTGATTATTATGTGATGGGAGGAATTTCTTTTCTGGTCCAGTCCATTTGGAGTTCTATAGGCTTCTTGTATGTTCATGGGCATCTCTTTTTTTAGGTTAGGGAAGTTTTCTTCTATAATTTTGTTGAAAGATTTACTGGCCCTTTAAGTTAGGAGTCTTCACTCTCTTCTATACCTATTATCCTTAGGTTTGGTCTTCTCATTGCATCCTGGATTTCCTGGATGTTTTAGGTTAGGAGCTTTTTGCTTTTTGTATTTTCTTTGACTGTTGTGTCAATCTTTTCTATGGTATTTTCTGCTTCTGAGAATCTCTCTTCTATCTCTTGTACTCTGTTGGTGATGCTTCCATCTATGACTCCTGATTTCTTTCCTAGGTTTTCTGTCTCCAGGGTTGTCTCTCTTTCTGATTTCATTGTTTCTATTTCCATTTTTAGATTCTGGATGGTTTTGCTCATTTTCTTCACCTGTTTGATTGTGTTTTCCTGTAGTTCTTTAAGGGATTTTTGTGTTTTCTCTTTAAGAGCTTCTAGCTGTTTACCTGTGTTCTCCTGTATTTCTTTGAGGGTGCTATTTATGTCTTTCTTAAAGTCCTGTATCATCATCATGAGAAGTGATTTTAGATCTGAATCTTGCTTTTCTGGTGTGATGGTGTGTCCAGGATTTGCAATGGTGGGAGTATTGGATTCTGATGATACCAAGTAACCTTCGTTTGTGTTGCTTATATTCTTATGCTTGCCCCGCATCATCTGGTTATCTCTAATGCTACCTGCCCTTGCTAAATCTGACTGGAGCCTGTCCTTCCTGTGATCCTGAATGTGTCAGAACACCTCAGAGTCAAGCTGTCTCTGTGATCCTGTGATTCTGGGATCCTGTGACCCTGGGCTTGTTAGAGTACCTGGGAGTGGAGATTCCTCTGGGTGTTTTGGGAATGACTGTAGAGTTTGCACCCAAAGTCTGCTCAGGGCACCAGGCGGCCAGACTGGGCTGGCAGAGTTCCTGTGTGCCTGGGTCCTTCTGATCCCAGTTACTCCCAGTGTTGGGACAGACATTGTGTCCTCCTCACCTCTGATCCTGGGTGTGTTAGAGCGCCTGGGAGTGGAGCTTCCTCTGGGTGTTGTGGGACCAGAAGAAACTTGAGTCACTGGACTGTGGAGTTCCTGTGTGCCTGGTCCCACTGGTCCCAGTTACTCCTGGTATTCGGACACATGGTGTGTCCTCCTCATCTCTGATGCTGGGCATGTGTACTGGCTGGTTTTGTGTGTCATCTTGACTCAGGCTGGAGTTATCACAGAGAAGGGATCTTCAGTTAGGGAAGTGCCTCCATGAGACCCAGCTGTGGGGCATTTTCTCACTTAGTGATCAAGGGGGTAGGGCCCCTTATGGGTGGTGCCATTCCTGGGCTGGAAGTCTTGGGTTCTATAAGAGAGCAGGATGAGCAAGCCAGGGGAAGCAAGCCAGCAAGGAACATCTGTCCATGGCCTCTGCGTCAGCTCCTGCTTCCTCACCTGCTTGAGTTCTAGTCCTGACTTCCTCTAGTGATCAACAGCAATATGGAAGTAAGCCAAATAAACCCTTTCCTCCCCAACTTGCTTCTTGGTCATGATGTTTGTGCAGGAATAGAAACCCTGACTAAGACAGCGTGTTAGAGTGCCTGGGAGTGGAGCTTCCTCTGGGTGTTGTGGGACTGGCTGCAGAGCTTGCGCCCAAGGTCTGCTCAGGGCACCAGCCCAGACAGACTGGAAGAAATCTGAGTCACTGGGCTTGCCGAGTTCCTTTGTGCTTGGTCCTGCTGGTCCCAGTTACTCCCTGTTGGTGTAGGGACAGATGTTGTGTCCTCCTCCCTAATGCTGCAACCCTTTAATAATCATGCTGTGGTGATTCCCAGCATAAAATTATTTTTGTTGTTACTTTATAACTGTAATTTTGCTACTGTCATGAATCATAATGTAAATATCTGATGGTCTTAGGCAACCTCTATGAAAGGACCATTTGACCTCTAAAGGGGTTTTGATTCACAAGTTGAGAACCTCTGTCCTAGAATATTACAGCATTGTTTTTCATGTACAGGTATATTATACATAGGTTGCTGATTCTTGTGTAGGGGTGTGGTCAGGTTGGAGGCAAGATGTGTTGAGAATTTTGGTTTCTTTAAAAACGCAGAAATATTATATAGGAATATGTTTTTGTTCTAATTTATGTTGTGGGATATGGGGCTTCTTTAGATTGTCCACAGTAGCTGACTATGATTTACCTCATTCTATAGCAGGCACAAGATTTTGCCAGCTGCAGATAGTTTTTGTCATTGTATGACTTTGGAATTCTGGGGAATTGAAAGGGTATATAAATGCTAGAGCCTCGAGAGGGGCTGCTGCTGCTCCTCCTGCTGCTCCTCCTGCTGCTCTTCTTCCCCTTCCTTTCCTTTCCTTTCCTTTCCTTTTTCCTTTCCTCTTCTTCTTCCTCCTCCTCCTCCTCCTCCTCCTCCTTCTTCTTCCTCTCTCTCTCTCTCTCTCTCTCTCTCTCTCTCCCTCTTTCTCTCTGTTCTTGCTCCCCTCTCCTTCCCCCCTGCTGCTGCTGGTTGCTGTTGAGGTTTGTCACGTGGTCATATACTGATAGTGAGAATCAAACTTGCAAAAAGTAGTGTAACAATATCAATGCCCCTTTCCCCTCTAGCCTTCTTTCTTTCTTACCTAGTGTGGCTTGGAAGGGTGGAATAGGAGTGGAGAAGGTGGTTAAGAAAAAAAAGAACCCATAAAGTAGCCAAAAGTCTGGGTACAGTGGGTGTAATAGTTAGGGTTCTCTAAAGTCACAGAACTTAAGGAATGTCTCTACATATTAAGGGAATTTATTGTGATGGCTTACAGTTTGTAGTCCAACTAACACAACAATGGGAAGCCATGGATGGGAAGTCCAGGAATCTAGTAGTTGCTCAGTCCCACAAGGTTAGTTGTTTGAACTTATCTTCTGTAGAAGTAGGTTCTAACAAATGTGCTGGCAAGTAAGTGCAAGCAGTCAAAAAGTGAGTGAGCCTTCCTTCTTCCAAAGTCCTTAAGGAGGCCTCCATCAGACAGTGTGGCCCAGATTAAAGGTGTGTACCACCATGCCTGGATCTGGGACTTGTCCCAGGCTGACCTTGAACTCAGAGATCTCCTTGCCTCAATCTGCTGGGATTAAAGGCGTATACTACCTTGCCTAGGCCTAAACTTTTCATGGCCACTATGTCTCAAGATCTCCATGTTAAGATACAGGTCAGAAAATTGTGTCTTCAAGCCTTAAGATCAGGACCACCGGTGTGCCCTCCAATTCTGGATTGTAGTTCATTCCAGATATAGTCAAATTGACAACCAGGAATAGCCACCACCATGGGGTTTTTCAGCATGGATTTGCAGTCATTTTAGATCATTGAATAGATAAGACTAAACTACATTTCTGTGCTGATACTAGACTGAACCTCAGGTCTTACATTTGCTAGTTAAGGGGTTTGCTGCTGAGCTTTGCCCCCAGCCCTTGTACAGTTGTATAGGCTTTGAGAAATCATGTGTGGGATGCCACAGACCTTGTCTGTACAAGAACAGACAATCACCCTCTATTCTCTCTGGCCAGCCCTTTATACATCTGTTTCTCATCACCTCACCTGGCAACCTCTGATTGGCTTTTCCATTTCTACAGTTTTACCTTTTCTAGAAGGTATATAAACATACATGCTCAGCCTTCTGAATGTATAGCAAGATACATTTAAAATCCATCCATGCTGCTGTGTGAATCAACAGTTCAATCATTATTTTCTGCGTTGTACTCTTCATGACATGAACCTACCAATTCGTCCAGTCACCCACTGAAGGATGATCATTATTTCTGACACAGATAAGCCTGCTATGAGCATTGACATGAAAGTAATAAACACACAGGTTTATCTGTGAACATACATCTTTAGTTCACTTGGGTAAATACCTGATGGGTTATATGATAAGTGTACTTTAAAATATTGTTGTGTGTGTATGCCCCGGCAGTGCATGGAGGTCAGAGAACAAGCTGTGTAAGTCAGTTTTTCCTTTTGTTCTCTTCCTTCCTTCCTCCCTCCCTCCCTTTCTTCCTTCCTTTTTTCCTACTCTGTGGGCTCTGGGAATTAAACTCAGGTTGTCAGGTTCAGTGCACTTACCTGCTGGGCCATCTCACTGACTAGATCCATGTACTTTTACTTTTTACAGAAACTGCTAGGCTTTCCCCAAAGTGTCTGTATACACTTCACACATTCATTAGGGTGGTTTATTTTGGATCTAGTTTCATGGGGCACAATCCAACCTGGTAGGAGAGAGCATCATGGCACGAGTGGTTCAATGGAAGCTTGCTGAACAACTTATTCATACCTTGGCTGATTAGAAAGTCGAGTCTGGATAAGGATGGGGTATAACCTTCGAAGGCCTTCCCTAGTGTTCTACTTCTGCCAATCAGGTTTCAACTTTAAAGGTTCCACTGCCTTGAAAGAACACCTTCAGATGGGAATAAGTGTTTAAACACATAGACCTATGGGGCCCATTTCACATGCAAACCACAGTACTAGTTTCTCTGTGCCGAGATGGTTCCCAGTTCCTCTAGTGGTACACTGTATGTGAAATGTGGGTTGGTTTGTTGGTAGTCATTCCCTTTGTCCGTTCTTCCTGCTGCATTCTTGAATCAGGCCCACATGACTCCCAACTGAATTCATCAGTTATTTGCACTTGGCTCTTCCTTTCCTTTTTTAGTGTTCTTTCTTGAGGCAGGGGGTAGCTGTGAATTCCTGGCTGGCCATGCACTTGAAGCAGTCCTTCTTCCTTTCTGCCTCCCAAATGCTTCTATTACAGGTGTGTGTTACTCTGCCCACATGCCCTGTCTTTGACAATTGTTTAAAAAACATTTGTCTGCTTTTTGGTGGTGGTGGTGAAGCCATAGCCTCATACATGATAGACCAGTACTTTATCCCTGAGCCCCACCCCTATCTATCCCTTACCCATTTGGTATTTGTTACTTCCAGAGAGGAGAGGAAAGTGGCGTCCACTGATGATGGGTTAGGCCTCCATATTTGGCAGGTAGTCCCTGAATCTTGTGGTGGTTGGGCTTTCTAGTATTCCTACTTCATCTATTGTGCTGGTCTAGCATATGCTTCTGTCTGTATTTTTCTCTTCCCACAGTGGAAATGGTTTTCCTCATTGCCCTGTGGCTTTAGTTTTTGCTCCTCCCATGAAGATTTAGAATCTTAAGGATGAAAAGGGAGATTGTGTGGGTGATTTTCTTTAAGTGAAAAACCAGCTAGCACAGTGATGGGCAGTCTCTGGATTCTCCCTACTTTTCATGAGCTCATGGAGAAGCCTACAAGGGAGCCAGTGTTTCTATTCTATGGCTAGGGGCTCCAAACTCACCATATTTCACACATGGCATTTACAAGTTCATTAACCATTACAACCATTTTGGTTGACTTGTATTCCAGTTCATATTATTGACAAAGTCCTAACCCTTTAGAGGTGCCTTACCCCAGGTTTCCAGTTACTTGGTTGCTTTGAAATCTCAATCTCTTAGATCAAGGGAACTGCACATTTCCTCAATTGTAAGCTTGGGAATGATGCTATTCTGAACTGTGTACACTTCTGACATAGAAAATGTGTGTGGGAATGTTCAAGTGTGTAGGTGCACTCAGAGTCCAGAAAAGGGCATTAGATCCCCTGGAGCTGGAGTTATATGTGGTTGTGAGCTGCCTGATATGGTCCTCTGCAAATGCAGTATATGCTTTTAACCACTGAGCCATTTCTCTAACTCCATGTTTTGGTTGAATATATGACTATGTGAATTCTGAATAGGTATCTGTCCCACCTTTATGTTTATTATGCAAAAGCCACAACAATCAAAATCAGGCAGTTATCTGTCATATTCCACTTCTCTGATCCTGTGGCCTTCCTATTTTCACAAGTTGTCCCACTGATACGCCTCACTCTGGGAGAGCCATTTCAGTCATGGGCTGTACTTGGTGGCCACAGCTCTTCTTTAGTCAGGAACTCCACCTACCTGTTCTCCCCAGACTTTCATAAATGTGATGCTTTTGAAGATTACAAACCTGCATAAATATCTTTCAGTAGGAGTTTCTCCACAATTAACTCAGATAGACTTTTTTTTTTTTTTTTTTTACATATGAAAAGATTTATTTGGGTCTATGATTCCAGAGGGAGAGTTCATAATGGAAGGAAAGACAGGACACCAGGCACCTGGGGCAGGCAGTGGAGATACTGTCTCTTCAACAAGAAAATGTAAATGTAGAAAGCATCTCTCCCTGGAGAACTGATCCATCACTGAATTCTATTTCTTTCTCCTCTTTTAGAAGACTACTTTTTTAAGGCCATAGCTATGTTAGAGCACGAGATGTGAGTCAAGACAGACAAAGTTGAAATCCTGATTCATTTGCTGTAAGTGCAGATTCAGTGGCTTTTGACTGAGTAATTTAATCTGCATGTGCTATAGTTGAGATACATGTCTTTTTCATGTGCAATACGTTATAAAGTATTATGAAGTAATTTTATCATTGTACATATTTTTGAGAGGTCTTTCTCAAGACCAGCACTGAAATTATCTTGAAAAAATTCTGAGTTGGGCATTCCATTCTGAACAATGTAAAAATTAGGAAAAGGTGACAAGGGGTTCAAGCAGTTTAGATATGAATTAATGTGCTTTCTGACATAAATCTAGTTAGTCAGTGAGGCTCCATGCCAGGCTTACTTTTATTGGGCAATGACGTCATGAGGATAAATGAAGATTTTTAAAAACGGAAATTGTTTTCTTCTGTTTCTTAAATGAACTAAGTATAAAGCAGGGATTTTTTTTTTTTTTATCTTCTCCACCATTTTATAAGGGAAACATTTCAATCACCTAGAAGTTGAATTTCACAGGAGACATTCTTTCAACTCCCTCTGACTTCCCGGGAACGTCGATGCCCGCGTCTGGAATTCTCACTGAGAGGCGACCAGCCTCCAGGCCGGGTCTCCCCAGGGGCCTACCTGCGCGGCTCCTCGGCCTTCCCAGCTCCCTTTTGTCCAAAACCTCTTCTTCTAAGGCGTAGGCTAGGGGGCTTGCTTTAGGATGCTCTGGAGTCGGCCTCTGAGGCGGTGGTACCGAGCTAGTCCCGTCCCCGCGCTCTGCCCCACCGCAACGCACCTCCTCTCCTTCCCCTAGACCCTAGGCACTACGGTTTCCGCCAGCTCGCGCGAACGCGAGTGCGCGTGCGTCAACGCAGCGTTCGCGCGCCTCAAGCCTGGCGGCGTGGAAGCCGGACTCGGCCGTTACCGTCTCCGGCCGCGCATCAGCTCCGCTTGCGACGGCGGCTCAGCCGTCGTAAAGCGCAGCCGCGCCGACCGCTGCAAGGCGATTTATGACAGCCTCCGGTTCGACTTACGGCGTGCGGCCGTCCACACTCCTCCCGCCTGGAGCCTCGGCCTTCTCCCCCGGCCGAGGCCGTCTCTGTGCCCCGCTTTTTGTAGCGCGCGTCGCCGGGCACTCGCTGGCGGTCAGGCTCCAGGGACCTTGGGCGTCTGCCCGCCGCCGTCTGGCTTTTCCGTCCGCCTTCCTCCCGGCGTGCACCGCGGCGCGGCCATGTTGCCGTAGTGTTGTTTTCTTCCTGCGGAGGCGAGGGTCCGCTGCGGACCGCGACGCGCGGGCCTCGCCTCTGCTCGCTCGCGGGCGCCGGCCCTCGCCGCTCCCCCGCCTCCCCGGCCCGCACCATAGCCGTCGGCCCGCCAGGGGCTCGGGGGACGGCTGAAGGCCGGGCCCGGGGACCACCATGGCGGCCGCCCTGGGAGCGGGCGGAGGAGCAGGCGCTGGAGGTATGTGGGCCGCGGCGGGGGCCGTAGACCGGGCAGCCTTTCTGTAGGGCCTTCGTGCTGCCCCGCCACTGCCGGAGCCGCCTCGGCCGTGCTGGCGCCGTTCAGGCCGGGAGCGCGGAGCGTTAGGCCCGAGGCGGCGCCGCGAGGTCGGCGGCGGCCCCGGGACGGGGTCGGGGGTCGGGCGGCCCTGGGGACTTCCAGTTTTCCTGGAAGACTCGCCCTGGGCAGCGGCAAGCAGCCCACTCAACGTAAGAAGAATTTCGCGGTTTATTAGAGAGCTTTAAATAAACCTGTTATCATCTAAGGAAAACCTGTGTTTGACAGTGTGCTTGAAAGGGATGAAGGCCGTGTACAAAGGGTTAGTGAACCAGTTGCTCGGGTATTTTCATTTTGCAATCGTAAACGATATGGAAAAACTAACCAGTTATAAGTAACACTACGTTTTGTTGAATGAGGGTGTTTTAGTAGATGTGGAACAATAAAAAAAAAATGACGTTTCAGGACTTGGATAAGACTCTCACGGTAAAATGTGGACAACAAAAGCATTTGCCAGCTAGTTATGGCTATAGACACTTGAACAATTCTACATATTCCAGAGGTGTTTTGTGATGCTTACAGATGTGGGGTGGGCATGTTCAACAACCCTGCTGAAGAATTTTGACCTCAGTACCACAATGTTTGTATGATAAAATGAAAAACCAAAACGGCAGAGGCTACATCCAGAATGCCATTTCTGGCAGGATGTGGTATGGTATATGTCACTGCCAGCTTACATAGATGATTTTTTTAACATGCAAATTCGAGGCTTTCTAGTTAAATAAAATACATTTTATCTGCTTTACTTGATTAGAGAAGATAAAAACTTAAGTTTTATATGTGAGTCTCAGTGTTATGGGAACTCTTGGGTCAAAGCTGTTTTTCAAGGGTGAAGATGGTATTTTCTTTTTCCATTTGTTTCTTACTAGTGTGGATTGGGATTTTCAAGAGGCTGTGTGGCATGTGAAGACTTGACATTGATGGCTTGGGGACTGTGTGCTTTTATGATCTTTTACGTTTCTCATTTAAAACTTTAAAAAATAGTAAAAACTGATAAATATCCACACAAATAAAATGTGAGGGCTGTATATTAGTTTTTAGCCAGAAAGTTTGAGGGTTATAATTTTAGAGGGCTAGGTTGGCTTTTTGGAAGTTTGGAATATTTCTTTCATCTTGTCAGCATTCCCATGGCTTAGATTCAATCCAAATGCCTTGGGAAAGTAGGCAAGTTCTTTTGAATATTCACCCTGGTACTCAGCAGCTCTGCAGTCCTGGAACTGCTTGAGCACCTCACCCCATGTGCACTGCACTGTTCCTGCCTTGTGGGTCTGTATTGTTAAAGTCTCTTATACTCCTGTTGGTAGTTGTCATCTCTGAGACTTACTGCCTCCTTTGCCCAGTCCTGGAAGCTTCTAGCCTCTGCACAGTCTAGGTTGAGGCTTACTGCTGAGTTAAGTTCACCCTTTCTAGTTCTTTCTAAACCTGGCTGGTTCAACTTAGCTGTTCTGGCTCAAACTCTTCTCAATCTGACTTCTCTGGGCTTCTCCTGAGTTGCTCGGCTTGGCCTCAGACTAACTCTAGCAACCTCTTAATCTTCTGGCTCCTCGTTCTCTGGCTTATTCTCTCTTCAACCTGTCTTTGTAAATCTCTTCCAGTAAAACTGCCTGTTGGTCATAGCCTATTCTGTCAAATCTTTCACTCATTGTCTGCCACTCAATTATACACCCCATTCAAACATTGGTGATTTCTACAAACTAACTTTACCTTCCTTGTTTGGGACTAAAAGTGTGAACTAAGGGCATGTCTAGTCCAGCAGAGGGATTAAAGGTGTGTGCTAAGGGCTGAGACACAACACAACTAGAAACTTTTTTTTTTCAGTAAGTAACACAATCTTGGGGTTCACAGTGTGATCAAATATCCTGTAACTGTCTCCTGATTCAACATGTCCCGGCTCCTGAGGGAGGAGGCCTTACTAGAGAAATAATTGGCTTCTATTTACCTGTTTGCTACCTCAGTGTCTCCTTCTCCATATAGTACCACTCCTGTTTTCTCTTGAACAATTTTTTTAATCTGTAAATTCTTTTTTAAGTCCTATGAGGACAAGCGTGCCTGCCTGCAACGCCATGCACCCCAAGTTCCTGACCTTGTACGTGTGTTCAGCATATACTTGATAATGAGTTAGAGGTTGATATATTTCATTTAAAAGAAAACAGTGCCCTTTCTCTTGTCCATTAGATGTGTAATGTTTGCTGTAGAACCAACAAAACCATTCTACTGGAAATATTTACATTATAGGTGATACCTTCTTTATAGATTGCTTACTTGACACCTCAGTTTAGCGTATCACCTAGCACAGTGGCTTTCAGAGTTTTACAGTTAGATCTCACACTGACATTGTGATTTAGTACTACACAAATTTCATGAGTAGTTCTAGTGTGTACCATGCCAAATTTTGACTTCTGCTTCATTACATTAAAAGGCTGCTGTGTACCTGGCATGGGTTTATAATCCCAGCACTTGGGAACTTGATGTGAAAAGCTTGTGAGTTTGAGGCCACCTGGGCCTTTACCTCCTTCCCCAATAAAACCTGGTTGTGGACTAATCTAACTGCATTGTTAAACTAATAAATCCATTAAATGCCCCAGAAGTGTCAGTTTAAAATTATCTCAGTTTTGTAAGGGGTTGATGTTTCGGGGTCGGGGTTGGTAGTGGTGGTTGTAGTAGTATAATATTTTCAAGGTCTAGAATGTAACCAGAAACTAATGGAATCACTAAGTGGCCAAAATAGATAATCACAGAGGTATAATTATGTTGGTGTGAAGCTTTGCTTATAGAAATGAAGCATGCTCATAACTTTAGATAAGGGTGGGAGAAGCATGGGGCCCTTGCTGGTAAAAAAGAATATTGCTCTTGTAACACTGGACATTGGAGATTAGCATAAATGCAAAAGCCAGTCTTTAACGACACATTGTAGAGCAAATAATAAATTTCAAGGTCTAATGCTTGTTTTGCAGTATAGAATGAAAAGTCAGAACATAAATTTTAGCAAAAACCCTCCAAGCTGATTTGTATGTTAAGACCTAAACATAAAACAGCTCATGAACTGGGCTAGGATTCATGCCTTGTCTCACAATTTAACAGTAATCTTGGACCTTAGATAAATACACTGGTTTTGTGTTTGTTTGTTTGTTTTTATTTGTTTGTTTTCAAGACAGGGTTTCTCTGTGTAACCCTAGCTGTCCAGGAACTCACTCTGTAGACCAGGCTAGCCTTGAACTCAAAGTCCACCTGCCTCTGCCTCCCAGGTGCTGGGATTAAAGGCGTGTGCCACCACTGCCTGGCAGTACACTGGTTTTATAGGTGAGGAAAATAAAATATAAAATTTCGTTTCTTGGGTCAGTCTTACTGAAGAAAAAGATTAAGAAATTTTAGACATACCTAATAGTAAAAAGAATGAGCCCACTGTCAACATTTATTAGCATTTCAGTGTTGCTTAACTCATGGATTAGGTTTTTGTTTTTATTGTTTTGAGGCTGTGTTTTTGTCAGTTTAATGTTACCTCAGTGGCTAGACAGGTTTGGTTCTACTGTGTCTAGCAAGTTAAAATAAATTTTATAGTGACTATAAGGTATGTTTGTGACACCCTGCACACACATATGTGATCATATGAGTGTGCGTAAGTGTGTGTCCGTGTATCACTCTTCACCTTTTGGAGACAGGATCTCATTGAGCATGCAATTCATCCATTTGAGCTAGGCTGTCTGGCCCTGACTCTGCCTTCTCCCATCTTTTAGCATAGGGGTAATGGACTCAAAAGCTTCTGGTCCAGTTTTTTATGTGGGTACTGGGAATTTGAACAAGGTCTTTATGCTTGTGTGGCAGACCTTCATTAACTGAGACATCTTCCCAGTCCTTGTGTGTAGTTTTTTAGATAGGGAAAGGTCTGTTGTATATATAACCACCTTGGAAGGTACTCCTGTGCGTACTTGTACATACACAGATAACTGTATTTTTAATAGTGTGAATAGAATGTGTATCATTCTGGGTTTGCTTGTTCAGAAGCAAATGGTTTAGAACCATTTCTTTTCTGTGTCTATAGGTTAGAGATACATCCACCTACCATTAGTATTTCATGAGCATCTTCATTTATTTTTCTTTTTCACTGTAGGGTCTTGCTTGTGCTAATGTCTCAAGAGGGATACCTTTAGGATTTGGCTCACTGAGGCATATATATGGAGAGGCTGGGTAGCTACTTTCTAGTCATCCTCAACACTTAGTACCATACTGTTACTCCATCAGTCAGATATTCCCTTTCTCTTTTAAATGAGGATGAATTTTTGCTAATGTATATGGGAAAAGTAGCTTCAGTGCTGTATTTTATACTACTTATAGTACTCAAATGAATCTTTATGTGCCTTGTAATTATGTGTTCATGCATTCACTTTTTAAAAATTGGGCAGCAAATATATTTCTTGTTTCTAAGTTCTTGTTTTGATGATAAAGGCCCTTTGGCCTTCTCTGTGACCTTGTTTAAAACTCTTTGTAGCAGTTTTAGCCTTACCTTGTGACATGTATCTGTTCTTGAACATTTTCCTCTCTTAGACTTCTCCATGTCATTTCCTCCTTCCTTTTCATATGCCTTTGTATAACCCAAAAGGCTTTGTTTTGGGTATGGTATGAACTTGGGCCTTCTGTGGTTCCATGTACTGAAGTCCCCATCCTTCTGTTATGTAGGGTTTCTAGTTAGTAGCTTTTAAGTATTATGGCTTATTAGCATGTTGTGTGCACATGTTCTTACAACATGGCATGTGCTTTCCAGAATGCTTTTTGATTAATCTGGTGCATTAAAAACAATGAACATTATAGTCACCATCCAGGAGTATACAGAATTCTGTTGGTATTGTGACTTGGATTTTGATAGATTTGTTAACATAATTTCTGTAAGGTGGGTTTTTTTTTAAAAAAAGATGT
Source organism: Montemys delectorum (assembly GCA_019843815.1). NCBI lineage: Eukaryota > Metazoa > Chordata > Mammalia > Rodentia > Muridae > Montemys > Montemys delectorum. The sequence continues at coordinate 15,528 of JADRCD010174932.1, read as the reverse complement.
ATTTATTTGATATATGTGAGTACACTATCGCTGTCTTCAGACACACCAGAAGAGGGCATCAGAACCCATTACAGATGGTTGTCACTCACCCTGTGGTTGCTGGAAATTGAACTCAGGACTTCTTGAAGAACAGACAGTGATTTTAAACACCGAGCCATCTCTGTGGCCCCTTATTTTTCTTTCTAATAGTTGACATATTATTGTTTCAGGCGGTATAGATTTTTTTTAAACAATGAGTTATTTTTAAAAAAGGTTTATGTGTATGAGTACACTGGTAGTCTTCAGACACACCAGAAGAGGGCATCAGATCCCATTACAGATGGTTGTGAGCCACCCTGTCGTTGCTGGGAATTGAACTCAGGACATCTGGAAGAGTAGTCAGTGCTCTAAACCACTGAGATATCTTCAGATATCTTCAGCCCTATTTTTGTTGTTGTTGTTGTTGTTTTTAAAGATGTATGTATGTATGTATGTATGTATGTATGTATGTATAAGAGTGTTCTATTTACATGTATGCCTACATGACAGAGAGGGCATTAGATCCCATTATAGATGGTTGTGAGCTACCATGTGGTTGCTGGGAATTGAACTCTTAACCACTGAGCCCTCTCTCTAGCCCTAGTTTGTTTTTTTTCACCCTTTACATTCTCAAATTTTTTAGTGTTTTATAATACAAAAGCTCGCCTGCTGCCTTTGTGTATTACAGGGTTTCTGTTGTTGTGATAAAACATCGACTGAAAGCAGTTTGGGGAGGAAAGGGTTTATTTCAGCTTACACTTTCACATCACTGTCCATCAGTCAGGGCATAGTAGGAGCTGATGTAGAGGTCTTGGAAGAGTGCTGCTTTTAGCTTGCTCCCCATGACTTGCTCAGCTTGCTCTCTTGGACCACTACTGCCCCAGGAGACTGGGCCTTCCCACACCAAATATCAATCAAGAAAATGCTCTGTGTACTTGCCTACAGGTCAGTCTAGTGAAGGCATTTTTCTCAATATGTTCCTTCTTCCAGCTGACCCTCTCTTGTGTGAAATTGACAGAACGCTAACCAGGACACTTTGGTAGTTGAGATAGTTACAACTAGTTTGGACTCTGGTTTTAATAGTTTAGAGATTTAGATTTTTCTAGTTATATAGTTGCACCTGTTGTATCTTCATCTGTGTGTCTCTTTTTTGTAAGTCAGGTACTTGAATACAAAGTATTGGCTGTCCCTCCAATACCAAGTCTAGTACAGCAGGTAGTGAGAGATGTCCTAGTCTCTTTGTCTTGGTTTACAGTTTAGTGGCTGATTTTTAAATGTCTTAACTTGAATGTGACATTTGCTATATAGGTTGTTGATAGTGTTTGAATCAAATACTTCTGTGGTTGCAGAGGTAATCATAGATCTCCTTTTTCCAGTTTCTTAACATAGTGGTGTGTTAATAGATTCTCAGTGTTGAATAAACCATGCATTCCTGGGTTCAATACCTCCCTCATTTATAAATTTGTTCTCTGTTTTGCCCGTAATTTCCTGTATGCTTTGTTAAAGAGAGAAAACATCTATATGCCCTGCTAAAGAGAGGCGCCCCTCCCTCCCCGCACACACCAGGCTTCATTTTAGGGTCTTAACCTGTGGTTGCAGAGGTTGTTTCAGTTGTCTGCATGTGAATGCACCTGGGCTATATGCTTCTCTCTTAGAGGAAGCTCTGCGGAGTTTGGAAAGTGCTGAGTGTTAGAAGAATGCTCCACTGTGAAAGTACACATGGGTTTAAAGTTCTTTCTATTTCTTCTATCATTGTACCTTTTAAAGCTTTTAAAAAATTGAAATGTCAGCTGGGCAGAGGTGGTGCACACCTTTAGTTGAGGCAGGCAGATTTCTGAGTTTGAGGCCAGCCTGGTCTACAGAGTGAGTTCCAGGACAGCCAGGGCTACACAGAGAAACCCTGTCTCGAAAAACAAACAAAAAATTGAAATGTCAGCATTAATGTACATATGCCTACTCACCCCAGGTAAGAAATTCACTACAGACCTGAGGATGGATACCACCAAAATCCAACTTGGTGAATCAGTGAGTTTTGTGGGGGTTACTCACAGGAATATGGTTAAGGTTACTTACAGCCACAGAGATGACTCAAAGACAGCTGTTTCTCTAAAGCCTACCCCAGCCTGGGTTACAGCTCACAACCTGGGAACCTGGAGCACACTGCACAGCCTGCAGGCCGCTCAATATGAAGTGTCCTTTTCAAGTGACTTGATTTAAATCTTTACCCTGCAGCTGGTCTGGTCTGATTTCAAGATTATTCTTTTCAGCTTGTGTGGTCTGAGTGTCTTCCCTAAGCCTCCCCCAACCCCTCCTGAATGGGCATTTGAGGTAATACTCAAATGGTGTGGCTGTGAGTGCTGCTTTCCCTACTCCTCCTGAATGGGCTTCTTACTGTTTTGCTTGTTGATTCCTTTGTTGACTAGAGTGTGAAGCTTCTGTTTTCCTCCTCCTGTCCTACAGGTGGGTCTTGGTGTGGGAGAAGGGTTCCCCCTTCAGCTGAGCCTCAGGAGCAGGTAGGCTGGGGGTGTGGTGAAAGATACCAGAGGTTCTACCCCTCAGCTAGAGAACCAGAAAGAAGGAGCCCTATGATTTTGGAGGAACACTGGGATCTGTTGCTGCCTCAGCCCTGAACATGTAGTAAATATCTGTAATCTGTATTTCACTTGGTACATCTCAGAGACTTTATATAGTCATTTTTCAAAAGCAACCTGTGGACATCTCCCTCCCTCCCCCCCCCCCCCCCCCCCCCGCCTATGTAGCCCCAACTCACTATGTAGACTATGCTAGCCTTGAACTCACAGAGATCCATCTGCCTCTGTCTCCCAAGTGCTGGGATTAAAGATGTGCATCAGTACTCCCTGCTAAAAACAGTTTTTATCAGGTTCTCTCAGGAGTCTTAACTGAGTAAAGGGTTGGTTTAAAGCCTTAGTGGTTAATTTTACAGTTTGAGCTAGAGAAATGCCCTAGGCAATAGGTATTTGTGTCACTCAAGTGTTCTGGGTCCTGGCCTGAGTGGACTCTGCACCATCTTCCCCACCCCCCTACACCTCCCTTTTGCTTTTGTTTTGGAGACAGTGTCTCTGTAGCCCTGGCTGTCCTGAAACTTGCTCTGTAGACCAGGCTAGCCTTGAGTTCAGATCTGCCTGCCTCTGCCTCCTGTGTGCTGGGATTAAAAGCGTGAGCCACCACTGCTCAGCTTCATATGAAAACTTTAATTTTAGTTTTTAGTGTTTCTTAATAAAAATAAATGTCAGGTGCCTCTCCTATTTTAAAAATACAGTGTCACACTTAAACTTCCTCGAAAATTTGTAAGATAAATAATAGCTTGATTTTACAAAACAAAGAAAGAAGGGCTCTGTCTGTTTCTGAGCTATCTCTGGCTTCAGTCACCATGTTGAGATACAAACTGCCATGTGTGTAAACTGCACTTTACATTGCAGCAAAGCACCCACTGCTGCTGTCTGTTCTGATCCATGCCTTAATGGCCAAACTTACACCAAGTTAAATATAATACAAGTTGAAAATTTGCTCCTTTAGATTTGACAGTTTTACTTTTTATAAACTGACCAGTTTATATAGCTTGCATTATACTATTACATGTGTGTGTGTGTGTGTGTGTGTGTGTGTGTGTGTGTATACATTACATTATATTATTACTGTTACTTATTTGGAAAATGTAAAGGTTGAAAAAACTATTATGGGTCTCTAACTTTTAACAGATCATTTGTGCAGTAACAAGTTATAATTTAAAAATGCTGTTCTTACTGTGTTTTCATGCCTAGTAGTCAATACATTTTGGATTTCTTTTATTAAAAAAACTAATGCTTCAGCATGGCTGAAGATTTATGACTGCTATCTATGGGTAATCTAGAGGGTTAGACTGGACTGCTAAGGAAGCTGGTGTCCTAGTGATTGCCTTGTATCTGTCTTAATTTAACAAAACTGACTTGTGTGCGCCCTGATTCACAGATGATGACTTTGATCAGTTTGACAAGCCTGGTGCAGAACGGTCCTGGAGAAGAAGAGCTGCTGACGAGGACTGGGACAGGTATGTCCACACTTGGACTCCCCCTCGGTGCCTTGTGTGATGTCTGTGATCCTGTACTGGATACAGAGATCTTTATCACAGATAGTGCGCTGGCCCTTTGGTGCCCTTCCTGTCCTGTATAAACCTCCATGCTGGACTGATAGGAGGTCTCTTCGGGCTGCACTTGGGCCAGGTCCAAGTTTATGTTGTAAGTAGCTGTGTGGAGCGTGTGCCCACTTTCTCTCTGTATATAGAACAACACTACGAACATTTGGATGCCACAGTACCTTTTGGTGTATATTCTATCCAATAGTGAGCAAGACTTTAAAAATTTTGCCATTTTACTATCTTTTAATTTTGTTTCCCTGACTATTAGTGCAGGTGAAACCATGCCTGTTTTATAAACCTCAGTTGTACACACAGTGGAAAACAGTTGGTGATGGTTGACGTCATCTCACTGTGGTGGGTGTCTCTAGGGGGAGCTCTACTTTTAGTAGGTGCACAGGCTGGTTGTGTTAGGTGCTGAGGCGAGTGAGCAGAAAATATACTATGGTTATGGACTGATTTCATTTAAGAACAAGTGCCCAGAAGTTTACAGGATGATTTTCAATGGACTCCTGGATGATCAGCCTAGATAGATTAGTTAGCCTTTCCTGACTCATTCAGCGCTCAGCCAGGGTGCTAGAGAGGACCTAGAGAGGTATGAAGGAGCTGTATCTTATCTGTGTGGATGAAGGTGGGGGTTGGGGGATTATCAGTTTTTAATCTATACAGTCTGCACACCCCTCAAATCAGAGGTAGGTTACCTAGATACCTTGAGAATATTTCTTAAAATACAGACTGTTTATACACACAGCCATATTGCATGTAAGGAAAATCCCTGACTCTACAGACCTGACTGTTGTTCATATTTCTCTTATTACCTGTTACGTTTGTGTGTGTGCCTGTATCCACGCTTTTTCACACAGTGGAGGTACATGTCTGCTTTCCTATGGTTTGAAATTAAAGCCAGATAAAGGTCTTATTTTAAAGTATTGGTTCTTCCCACTTGCGTTGTCTGTTGCTACAATAAAGTGCTTGGACAGTTTACATAGGAAGTTGTGTGCCTCATAATTTTGGAGGCTCTACTTTGTAATTGAGTGCCCCATTAGCTTTGGGCCTCTGATGAGGAAGCATATCATGGGAGAGGCACATAGCCAAGTAAAAACCGCTCATGTATGTTATAAGCCAGAAACATACTCATGCCCCACTGTTTCCTGGGACCTCTCATTAGTCCCTGTCTACCCAGTCTCATTACCTTCGCAGTACCACCCTGGACACCATGATTTTTAATTGAATCGTGGTCTTTGGAGGTTATTCATCAGAACTGAAGCTTTTAGTTCTTTGGGAAAGAAACAAAATGGTATGTTTTTTAGGATTTCTGCTTGGCTGCTTATCTGTATATAGTCTAACCAACCTCCTTGTATTTTATGTACATGAATATAGGTATAAAGGTTGTTCACATTGAAGTTTTAGTTTAGTGAGTCGGTATGTGGAAGCTGTTCATGTCTGTCTTGTATCTCCATTAGGAGCCAAACACTTCTGGAGGATTTAATGTAGTCCAGTGATTTGTTTTTGTAGTGTGTCCGTTAACCAGGAAGTTCTTCCAAGGCACAAGATTAGATTAGACAGGTATCTTAGCCAGGGTTTCTATTCCTGCACAAAATATCATGTCCAAGAAGGAAGTTGGGGAGGAAAGGGTTTATTCAGCTTACACTTCCATATTGCTGATGAGCACCAGAGGAAGTCAGGACTGGAACTCAAGCAGGTCAGGAAGCAGGGGCTGATGCAGAGGTCATGGAGGGATGTTATTTATTGGCTTGCTTAGCTTGTTTTTTTATAGAACCCAGGACTACCAGCCCAGGGATGGCATCACCCACAATGGGCCCTCCTACCCCTGATCACTAATTGAGACAAAGTCTTACAGCTGAATCTCATGGAGGCATTTCCTCAAGGGAGGCTCCTTTCTCTGTGATAACTCCAGCTTGTGTCAAATTGATACACAAGACCAGGCAGTACAACAGGAGATTTTCATTTGTTCTTTTCCAGAGTAATTACCTATAATATCTTCCACTCCTGAGCATTGGTTTAGAATAATTTTAAAGCATAGACTCTTATGTCAGTTGTGTTTTAGTCTGTGGTAGTTAGTTCTCTTGTGGTGGTCAGACTGCTCCAATCGTCCCTCAGAGTTCTTACCGCTTGGCTCCTGAGTCTGCCTGTTGTTGGACGTGTAGTGTTTGCGCTTCCCTCCTACCTGCTATGCTGGTTGCTCGTGTGGAGAAGCCTGGTTCTATTACCATCGTCAGTGTGGGCAGCAGCTGTCTCTGTAAGCCAGCTTCTTAGCCCACATGATCGGCAGTATGGTGCTTGCACTTCTGTGTTTTACATGTTTTGATACTGTTGAAGTATCAAACACCTCCTGCCTGCTGCATAATGGAGAAATTTGGACGAGTGGTTATTTTGTAGCCCACGTTGACCTCCACTCTGATCCTCCTGCCTCTTCCTCCTTCAGGCACTCCTCCCTACCGGCGCACCACGACAACCGGCAAGAGTGGTTATTTTGAAAACCTCTTGTCATGTTGTATTGATGGAGATTTGCAAGAGAATATGGTGATGCTGACTCAGCATCTGAAAAATGTGCAAGCAGGATAGGTACACACTGAGATGATCTTAACTGAGAATCGTTTAATGAAGGTGTATTTAGGGAGCAGACTTAAGGAATGAGGGGTACCTACCCAGAACATAGTGGTTCCTGTCTAGGCCCCAGGGGAGGGCAGGTCTGGGACTGAATCCAGAAGCTGCAAGTGGGGACATCTATGTGAGCCATACCTGGAGGACATAGTCCAAGTCCAGAATGAGCTGAAAGAGATTGGAATGGATAGGAACCAGAGAGCAGTAGACTGAGTTCTCAAGCAGTGGCCATGTTGTCACACGTAGCCAGGTTGACTGACATAGTCATTCAAAATCGATTTCTTATTTTCAGAGGCTTTTGTTTGTTAGCAAAAGTTACACATTCTTTGTAGTTTTTCTGGTTTAATTATGAAACCCTCTCTTATTGCCATCCCAATTAATATGTCCTGAGAAAGTGGTATTACCTCCCAGTTCCCATTTTTTAAAGCTGTGGCATGGAGAGAAACTCATTTTCAAAGAGGTACTTGCATGTATGTTTTGGTCATATAGAATCAGGTTCTCACGCAAGCTGTGTTGGCTGGCAGCTTATTTTCCTGCCCTCATAGGAGAAATGTAATATAGAAGATGGTCAAATCCCACATTACTGGCTTTAAAATGTTGGAAGGAACTATGCAGAAGTCAGAAAGGTAATCTTTAAAGTCCTTGTCTTGCATCTCTCTTTTTCTCAGGTTATTTAAGCTCTTGTCCATATTCCTAGTTATGAAGTGAGGTTATGAGACTAATTACAGGGTAACTTACAGTAACTCATAGCCTTTAGCATATGAAGTGAGTGACTTTTTTTCCAAGTTGTTTCTAGTTCTGAAAGGCTTTTTACGGGAGTGTTTATATCTCTTACAACTCCATCTCTACATTCTTAGAGCTTCTAGTATTGTGTTCAGCAACATACCAAAATAGTAAATTAGTACTGGTGCTAATCTCAAAACCTATAGAAATTTTAAACTGGAGCCTAAATAGTCTTAGTAAGAATATTGGTACAGTTTGATTTTCCTGGAACTCTCTGTATCTAGATCATCATGACTTTAATTGTATTTTTCTTATTTATGTTGGTCTATAAAGACATTTGCATCTAAAAAGTTGATTTCCTGGAATTAAAAACATAATCTAATAATAGCCATTTTCACTTAACAAAAATATTGCTTTGACATGTTTTCTTTGCTTTGGGGGCCTAGATGTTATATTTACATACATACTATTACATATGTGCTGGTGATAAGAATGTAGAGATAGAATGCTTTGGTAACAAAGACAACAAATGGGAATGGGGAGAAGAGGCAATGTGTTATATACCTGAACGGAAATGGCCTTTTATAAGGCAGTGGAAAGTATTTCAACCATATTGATGTATTAAAGGTTCCGTCTAGGGCCTTGAGAAAACCTGTTCCTAGTCACTTTATCACAAAAGCATGCTGGGAAACCTGAACCTGGCAAGTGACCACTATGGTTTCCATACCATATTCCTTAGTTACTGGTAATGCATATAATTTTATAACCTCATCATAATTTTAAATTTGTGTGTGTGTGTGTGTGTGTGTGTGTGTGTGTGTGTGTGTGTGTGCGCGCGCCATGTGAGGGCAGTGCTCTTGGAGGCCAGAAAGGAGTGTTGAATCCTCTGTGCTATACTTGAAGTTCCCTGACATGGGTGCAGGGAACTGAACTCATGGTCTGCAAGAGCAGGAGGTGCTCTTAACTGCTGAGCCACTCACTGCTTCGGCTCAAATATTTTAAATTCCTTTTGGTTTCTGCTAGTTGGATGAGTATCAGATGATTTCTTGTGGGTTTTTTTGTTGTTGCTTCCTGATTAATGATATTGAACACATCGAAAGTTTTTAAAGACGGGGAAACTTTAGGTGTTTCTTTGTATATACTTCTCATTTGGCTATTCAGCAGGTTCAAAGGGAGTAAAGTACTCTGTACAGTGCTGGGCTAAAGTCTAGTAAGCTACCTTCTGTATTGAGCTGACCTTAGCTGACAGACAGACTTGTCCATGTAGCCTTGAGAATATCTATTCTTTTTGTAGAGAAAGGAAAGTGTAGCTGCCTGGCAGTTGTCCTAGCCTGGAGCGTTTACTGGATCTCTGAGTGGCTGCTGTTCTGGTTAATCTCTAGTCTAATAGGAGTGACGTTTGCATTCAATCCCTAGTCTAATAGGAGTGACAGACATTTTGCCTTTTTCTTTCCCCAGTGAACTGGAAGATGACTTGCTTGGAGAAGATTTACTGTCTGGCAAAAAGGTAAAAAAAAGAAAAATGAAAAAAAAAAAGATTGCTTACAAGAATTAATTATACCAAAGATGGGGACATACTGCCGTCGCTTGTGTATGGGGTAGATTTTTAGAAAGCTGAGCATGGACCAGAAGTTTGTAAATGGAGTGATTGTTTTGTTGCTGGAGATTGACCCCGAGCCTCACAGATGCTCCGCATGTATTCTGCTCTGGGATTACTCCTCCAGCCCACCAGACCCAGCAGAGTAGCTGCTTACTAGCAGATGCTTTGGATATTACCGTGAAGAGCACGCATTTTAGCCCCTGTTGTGCCTGGTGCCTTCTAGCAGGGGTCAGAATCAGATAACAGTAGTATAAACATACCTTCAAGGAATGAAACACTTATAGATGTGAGTCTTTACACTCTGGGAATACCCACTGACAGTGAGTAAAGGTAACTTTGCCAAACTATATCATGAAACAAATCTGCATATAAATAGTTAGAAATTCTCATGGAAACTCTTATAGACCTTTAGATTAAGCACCTTTGAAGCATTATCTTTAATATGTGTGTTTGTCTATCATACACTTTGAATCTGTTTTATGAAATCATGTAAAAAAATAGAACTGTGAAGCAAGAGATGAAAGTGAGAATTTTCTTTTTTTAAAAAAAATATTTATTATATGTAAGTACACTGTAGCTGTCTTCAGACACACCAGAAAAGGGCGTCAGATATCATTATGGATGGTTGTGAGCCACCATGTGGTTGCTGGGATTTGAACTCAGGACCTCTGAAAGAGCAGTTGGTGCTCTTAACTGCCGAGCCATCTCTCCAGCCTTGAGAATTTTCTTTTTCTTTTTCTTTTTCTTTTTTTTTTTTTTTTTTTTTGTGGGCAGGTGGTATGTGTACTTGCAGGTTCATGTATATTGATGTGGAAGTCAGGTTAACATTCTGCATCCCTCTTAGTCACTCTTCTCTTTATTTATTGAAGCAAAGTCTCTAGCTGATTCAGCTAGTCTAGGTAGTCAGCTTGCCCCAGGGAATCTGCCTCCATTTGCTGAGCTCTCCAGTTACACTGGACCATTATGCCCACCAGGTTTTTGCATATGTGCTGGGAATCTGAATTCTAAACCTTGATTGGTGAGTGCTCTATTCACTGAGCCACCTCCTCAGTTCCCCTAAAGTGAATTAGCATTTTTTGGTTTATTAAATAGTTTAAAAACATTTTCTGTTTTCACATAGTATCTTAGGGTTCTAAGGGTATCTTAGGGTGCTGTAAACAGACACCATGACCAAGGCAAGTCTTATAAATGACAACATTTAATTGAGCTGGCTTGCGGGTTCAGAAGTTAGTCCATTATCATCAAAGTAGGAACATGGCAGCATCCAAGCAGGCATGGTTCAGGAGGAACTGAGACTTCTACATCTTCATCTGAAGGCTGCTAGTAGAATACTGGCTTCTAGGCAGCTAGGATGAGAGTCTTAAAACCCACACCCACAGTGACACACTTACTCCAAAGCCACAGCTACTCCAATAGGGCTACACCTTCACACCTTCTAAAAGTGCCACTCCCTGGGCCAAGCATATACAAACTACCACACTTAGTATTAACATACGCTTAATACTAAGTAAGCATTAATGATATTTGTAAGTGCGCAAATGTTTATGTATGAGAGAGAGGAGGTTGTTATGTACATGCATGTGTGTGCTTATGTATGTTCATGTGTGCATGTGGAGGTCAAAGGTTGCTGCTACATGTCTTGTTCAATTGCTTACAGCTTTATTTTTTTGATAGATTTCCTTACTTAACCTGGAGCTCACCATTTTGGCTAAACTGGCTAGTCAGTGAGCCTAAGGGATCGTCTGTCTTGAGCTGTCTAGTGATGGGAGTTCTAGGTTCATGGTGCCGGGACTTGAACTCAGGTTCTTATGCTTGTTTGGCAAGCACATCATCGAGTCTTCTCCCTAGGTCCTCAATGAATTCTTTATACTTCATTTTCAAGTCTTAGAATTGCTAAGGTTCACATTGTTCATACTAAAGTTCATTACATATTCAGTTAAGACTTTCAAACAGTTTAATGGTCTTGGGCTGTGGATTCATTCCCCGTCCTGCTGTTGCTCTGTCTGTAGCTCTTAGGCTTTAGCATTTTCTGTAGGAATTGAATGTGACTTAGAATGTGACTGAAAGTCAGTTAGTCCATCTGCTCATTCTCTTTGTACCATCGTGTGTGTGTGTGTGTG
>JADRCD010174931.1:0-41751 GCA_019843815.1 Montemys delectorum | reverse complement strand
GCGGCGGAGGTGGCAATGCCTCGGCTGCTATAAAAAATTCAGGATATTGGAGACGTCAGGAATGTGGGCTGTCCAAGCAGGAGGGCTTCACGTATGGAGCTGATATGGCTTGTGAGCGAAACTTTGTGCTTTAGTCAGCAGCGTTAGAGAGATGGGGCTGCCGTGCTCTTTGGAGTCCAGAAGATTACAGTGTGAGCAAGTCCCGGAGGCTGGACTTTGGGCTACAGGATCTGGATCCACCCTGCTGGGTTTTGCTTTCACTTTGGTGTGATTGCCTGTATGCCTCAGTTCTTCCCTTTTGGGAAAGTATTGTTTAAGAATATAATTTCTTTTCTTTATGTTACAGCAACCTACAGCTGAGAAACTTTGGACATTTGAAGTGATGGAAGTTTTGAAGACTTTGGAAGGTTTTCTGAGTTGGATTGTGTTTTATATTATAATAGCAACATGAGATTTGGGGGAACAAGGGTGAAAAGTTCTGGCTTACAGTGATGTGTTTGTGTGTAAAATTCACAAATGGTAGATTATGCTGGTTGGTTTTAGCTGTCAGATTGACACATCTTAGAATGAGGAATTACACAGATCCCAGTTGACCTATGGGCATGCCTGTGGGAGACTGTCTTGGTTGTTCATTCATGCAGTAAGACCCAGTGCATTGTGGGAAATACCATTCCTTAGGCAAGGTTGGGGGTGGGGATTAGTATCCTAAACAGTATGAGGGGAGAAAGCTAGTTGAGAGCAGGAAACAAGGAAGGACCCACAAAATTCTCTCTTTGTGACTGATAAATGTGTACGTTCCTGCCTTGATTTCCCTGAAGGACAATCTACAAACTTAGAGTAAGCCAAGCAAGCCCCTTCTCCTCTCACTTACTTTCTTTCAAGGTACTGGGACATGATTATTAATATTCTGTATGTATTCATTAATGCTGAAAATAATATGATGGTAGTTATTCCTTACCCAGCTAGTTCCCCAAGTAACCACACAGAAATGTGTTAATATTTCAAAGCTTAGGCTTTAGCTGGGCAAATTCTTAACTAGCTCATCTAAGTTAACCTGACCACCTAACCCCATCCAGCCATGTGGCTAGCTAGACCTTCCAAGTGTGTAGTCATGTCTGCTTCTTAGTGAAAAAAAAAAAAAAATGTTCCTCTTTCTTCTTCCCAGAGTTCCTTTCTCTGGAACTTCCTGCCCAGCTAATTGGCCATGAGATATGTTTTGTTTTGTTTTTGAGACAGGGTTTCTCTGTGTAGCCCTGGCTGTCCTGGAACTCACTCTGCAGACCAGGCTGGCCTTGAACTCAGAAATCCACCTGCTTCTGCCTCCCAAGTGCTGGGATTAAAGGCATGCGCCACCACAGCCCAGTCAGATTTTTTTTAATTTGATTTTTTTTTTTTACTTACTCACTTTACATCCTGCTCACTGTCCATCTCCTGGTCACCCCCCTCCCACAGTCCTTCCCCCATTCTTCTTCCCCTTAAAACCAATCAGAGAATGCCTTAGGTAGGAGAGGAAGGACAGAGACAGAGCTTCACACAGTGTACCCCAAGATTTTTCTCATTCATATCACTGGGATGAGCTCCATTGTGTTGCTGTGCTTTCCAAGCCAATATGAACCTTGAGGACTTTTTTTTGAGAGAGAGAGAGAGGGGGAGAGGAGAGAGAGAGGAGAGAGAGAGAGAGAGAGAGAGAGAGAGAGAGAGAGAGAGAGAGAGAGAGAGAGAGAGAGAGATTCACCATGTAGTAGTAGTACTAGCTGGCCTGAGACTCAGTCTATAGACCAGGACAGCCTTGAGCTTATGGTGATCCTTCTACCTCTACCTCCCTAGTGCTAGGATTACAAGCATGTGCCACCATGCTCAACAGGAAAGACTTCACAGTTCATAGGGCTTCTCCACCTTTTGAAGAGCGTTCTATTCAGCCCACACACAGAAGGTATTTTTGTGCCCTGTTCTCTTGGACTGTGGCCAGGAGGACAGTTTGTTCCATAGACACTACTTGGGTCGTGGGTCTGACATGAAAGTTCCTCAAGGATGATGGCGCTTCTCTAATAAGTGAGGCAGCTGTTCACCTGAGGCACGCCGTTGTTCACTACTGCATTCCAAGAGCATGAAAGGCCCCCAGAGCCCTGCATGTGCCTTCACTGGGCGGACTCCGGCAGAGATGCGCAGCCAGCACATGTGCCCTCCCACTTTGGTCATGGCACCCACACATGATGCAGCCACTCATGACAGAAAGGCCTCCACAGACAAGAGAGATGCCCAGCCAGGAAAGGAGTCTTGCCTCACAGAGGCTCCATGTTCCTGGGCAAGGAAGTCCCTTTGTTGCAGTTGGAAATTTCTCAGGAAAGACGCCCCTTGGTTCTTCCTGAGTCATTAGTTTTATATTCTCTACCAATTACTGATGCCGAGACAGTGGGATTGGGTAAGTCCAGCCTCCATGGGACCGTGGCTTGGGTAGGAGTGTGAGAAACACCTCATTAGAAAAGGACCATTTCCAAGGGGAAAGAGGATAACAAAACTGATCTTTAGGCATGCACACACACACAAGTGCATGGACACATGCATGCATACACTGGACTCTTGGAGCCAATGCAGACAGTCACCCAGCTTCTCCTTTGGAGTAGTTTCTTTCTATGCTGACATCCATAGGCAAGGCCTGAGAGGTGCTGATTCTCTGTAAGCTGCCTATTGTGCACACAGATGGTACAGACCCTGGGGCAGAGGCAGCCGTGTGCAGCTACAGCTTGGCTGCTGTTCACACAGTGAAGAGGCCCAGGGAAATATTGCTGGGCCTCTACCATCATCTGTTATACACATGCTTGCATTCCTGGGGTGAGTCAACTGAAGACAATCTGTGTCCCTGTACCCAAGAGTGAGGACTGAAGGGACTAAAATTCCTTCTCAGTGTTCATGGAGATCGTAGTCACGTGACAGCAGCATTTTCAGGGTGGATCAGAGGAGGCTTGTACCAGAAAATCTGTTTCCATCTGGAAACTCACTTGTACTGAGCAGAGCAGTGACCGCGATCTGCCTGTGCGTGGCAGGCAGTACAGTCAATTGTCCTGATGGGTTTCTGCTCCACAGGTGGAGACCTGAGTCTGGCCTGAACAGTTGATTTGTTTTGTCCATACACATAGCACTGACAGATGGTTGGACTTCGTATCGATTAATAAAGGTCTCAACTGATCTAAGACTTCCACTGGGGTGACCAGGAAAGGGTCCTCTCTCTGTGCGATTTGAATGAAGGAGACTGTCAAGTAGGCAGCTACCGCAAAGAGAGCCTACTCGAAGAAAAATAACAATGACAACAACAAAAAAGACAGACCTAAGGTTGTGGGTGAAGTCACATGAATCATGGCTGGAAACCTACCAAACTGAGCCTTGGAGTTTTCAGGTCTGGGTATTGGAGCAGAAGCCCTGTTACCACTTTATTCTTTTCATACCTTGACCTTACAAGAGTTTAAATTACTGGAAGACAATGTCACAATAGTCAGAAAACAAACTCTAGCTAAAGGAACAGAGAGACGTCAGTGGCTTTCCTGCTGCCCAGAACGCACCTTCTGGAGCTTTGGTGGTGACTGGGAGTATAGTTCGGAGGCTTTGTTTGGGTTCGTTGGAGACATGATCTGAATATATAGCCCAAAGTGGCTTTGGATCTGTAATCTTCCCAGCTCTGATTCCAAAGTGCTAGGATTTCATACACCACCATGCCCAGCATCTATGAACATCTTAAGGGTTGCCAAGGCAACAGGATCCATCTTTAGAAGTAAGTTGAAACTTCTACTTTATTTATGGCAGATAACTTATACTCACTGGCTTAAGATAAATCTCCATTAGCTCCCTGAGAACGTAGGTGCCCCTGAGCCTTTCCATGAGTAATCAGTCCATTACAGCTTCAGCCACACTGCTACCTCGTGCAGAGTCCTTAGATTAGAACAAGAGGAAGTGCTCATAGCAGCTCACATTTTTTGAGTACCTCTGTTTTGTGTCTAATACAGTTCTAAATAGTTTTATCTATACTAATTCACTGAACACTCCCAACAACTCTTTAAGGCTCAGAGGAGTCACAGCAGGGAAGGCAGGTAGCTGTGACACAGAGGCTGTTGATAATATTGACAGAAGGAAGAACAAATGTGGTTTTATTTTTAATACTGGCAGTTGTTTGAATATGTGCCACCTGGAGAACGAGAGGCTTTCTTTTAAGAGAAAGAACTGTACTCTGGTTAAGAAAACTCCTTGGTTTTCCCCTGTACTTGACTGCAAATTTTGCATACACACACACACACACACACACACACACACACACAGAAAGAGAGAGAGAGAGAGAGAGAGAGAGAGAGAGAGAGAGAGAGAGAGAGAGAGAGAGAGATGCCTCTAGGAAAAATGATCTCAAGTTATAAAATAGTAATAACTAAATGGCTAAACCATCTTTTTCTCTGCTTGTCACGTCCCTTGGTTTCCTGAACCATTTTGAGCTGAAGGAGGGACAGGGCAAGGGGCAGACCCTTGGTGATATCTGCAAATAGGCAATGAGGATGTCTGAAGATAGACAGATAGACATGAAATAAAACCCATCGTGAATGTGTGTGCTTATGGTGAGGTTGCCGCAGTGTCTTACTGAATGACTACCCCTCGGCTGTTGATCCATCTTGTTGATTGGCACCTAAGTTATTTAAATTTGAGAGCTGTTTTGAATCAAGTTTCCATGAACTTGTTACTCCATTCTTTTTAGATATACCGTTCATTTTCCTTGGGTAAATACCCATGAGTAGACTTAGTGGACCACAGAGTAGGCCTTTTTTAGGTTTATAAAAATGATCAAAAGTTTCCCCAAGGAGGCAATACCATGTGTACAACTAGAAATGTGGAGAGGTACAAGTGATCCATATGTAGGGCCTTCAATTTAGCAATTAAGAGTGAGTTTAAAATGGTATCCCAGTGTGATTTTAACACACATTCTCTTGATGACTACAGATACCAAGCAAATAGCCATCTCTTTATTTTCCATTCATTTATCTGAAGTATCTGTTCAAATCTTCTGCCTGTTTAAATTCTTGTTTGTCGCAGTTTGGTTACTGATTGCCGTGAGGTCCTCATACATTATGGTTACAAGCCTTCTGTCAGATGCATCCTGTGAACCTTTCCTACTCAGTAATACTGTGTCCTTCTATATTCTTAATGGCTTGGCTTAATAGTCAAATTTTAATTGTACTAATTTCCCTCTCTTCCGTGATTATTTAAGAAAAACTTACCTAACCTCAGAAAAATATTCTCCTATTTTTCTCTCACAACTTACATAATGTTAGCATTTGTATGTGTGTCTACATTCTACTCATAGATAGCTCTATACTTCTGTACTGTTCAGTTGACCTTACCTAAATAACATCCTGCCATTATCACAGTAGCTTCACGGTAGGTGAACGTGGCGAGTCCTATGCTGTTGGCTATTGTGGGCCCATTGCATTTCCCTTTAAGGTGCAAACAAAAGCCAGACATAAGTGATACCTGTAGTCCCAGCCCCTCAGATGACTCAGCAGGAAGATCAAGAATTTAATGCCAGCTTGGGCCATATAATAAGACCCAATCTCAACAAACAAATAAATAATAGGTTTAGTCTGTCAATCTCTACAAAAACCTATTGAGATCACAAATTATATTATGTTAAATCTTTAGGTTATTTTAAATAAAATTGACATACGACAATAGTGAATCTTGCAATTCATGTGTCCTTGTGTTTTGAAGACCTGTCTTACTACTTTTCAATAATCTTTTGTAGGTTTTTATTTGGGGGGAGTATATGTGTGTATCTGTCTGTCTGTCAGTCTGTCTGTCTGAGAAAGGGTCTCTTGTAGCCTAGGATGGTGCCAAATTTTGTCCTATACTATTTTTGTTCCCACTGAGAAGACAATATAGCATTCTCTCCTTTATTCTATAATTGTTTGAATTACATTTATTAATGTTTCCAATGTTATCTCCACTCTATATTTAAGTAAGCCCTAGTCAGATGCGCTGACATGACTGTGGCTGAATTGTACTTGCTGGCCCTGTCTGAAGGATTCTGTATCTACGTCCACGGCTATAGCTATCTGACATTTTCATTTCTTTGTCAGATCTTAATATCAAGGTAATGGCTACTTTATAAAATGACTTAGTAAATTTTCCTCTCTCTCTTTTTTGAAATTGTCTATGAAAAGTTTGTAATATTTTTTCTCTTTTTGTTTTAATGGAACTCACAAGGAATTGGAATTTTCTTTGTGGGATGCTTTTGACGATTCTATTTCTTTTCTTTTTTTTTTTTTTTTTTTTTTAAGGAAAACACTTAGCGGTCTGAGTCCTTTATTTCTCTTTTGTACGTTAGGCCATGAATTCGTATGGAATGGGCCCCAGCAGCTCAGGCTCTTTTCCATTGGACCTCACAAAGATCTCTTCTCTGGGTGGTGCAGGCTGGCGCTTCAGCTGAACCCAGGTGCCCTTCTCTTTGGCTTCCTTTTTCTTCTGATCGTTCTCCTTCACCCGCTTCAGGAAGCTGTCTCTGCTCTTTGAGTGCTTGATGTGCTCAATCCGCACATTGATCTTCTTGGCCAGAATCATGCCCTTAACTTGCTTGTTTACAATGATGCCCACGGCATGCTGGGTAACATTGTAGACTCTTCAGGTTTTGCCGTGGTAACACTTATGGGGCATTCCTTTTTGAACAGTGCCTATTCCCTTGATGTCTACAATATCACCCTTCTTGTAGATCCACATGTATGTGGCCAAAGGAACAACTCCGTGTTTCCTAAAAGGCCTGGAGAACATATACCGGGTGCCTCTCCTCTTTCCCTTTGTGTTCGTCATTTTGGCGAGTTACTGCAAGATGGCTGCTGCGGCCGAAAGGAGCGACGATTCTATTTCTTTATAAAATACAGATTATTTCAAATTTTCCATTTCTTCCTATGTTAATCTTCCCTCTTTGGGGTGTGGATGTTGTGCACATATATGTGAATATATGTGCAAGTGTACACATCATGCACATGTATGTCCTATGTGGAGCTGGAGTTGACATTCGGTGTCTTCTTCTCTTGCTCTCTAATAACCATTAGAAAGGCAGTCTCTTGCTAACCCTGGATATCTCCAATTCGCTACGCTACTTGGCTCCAAGCGACAAGGATCACCCCGTGTCAGTGTCCCCAGAGTTGGGGATATCGACACACACCATTGTGCCTCCAGTCATAGTGCC
Organism: Montemys delectorum; assembly: GCA_019843815.1. Lineage (NCBI taxonomy): Eukaryota > Metazoa > Chordata > Mammalia > Rodentia > Muridae > Montemys > Montemys delectorum. The sequence continues at coordinate 34,532 of JADRCD010174931.1, read as the reverse complement.
TGCTTCTTACATGGGTGCTAGGGATTGACCTCACAACCCCATGCTTACACAGCGAGCGCCGAATCCCACTATCCCAGTGAACTAGCTTGCACAGCCCCGTGCTTACACAGCGAGCACCGAATCCCACTTTCCCACTGAACTAGCTCGCAGCTGCACTGACTCTTTGTGAGTTGTCGTTTTACAGAATTGGTTTGTTTCACTTGTTATTACTGTTGGAACATAATAGCTCATACCTGGAGATACTGACTATCCTTGGTGCTATAGAATCAGTAATGATCTGTCTTCTTAGTCACTTGTATTTTCTCTTTTTATTGATCGGATTTTCATGGGTTTATCATTTTAATGAAAGTTTTCCAAAAACTATTTTTTCACTTAAAAAAAAAATCTTGGCTGGGTGGTAGTGATGCACCCCTTTGATCTTAGTCCTCTGGAGACAGAGGGAGGCCTGGTCTACAGAGCAAGTTCCAGGATAGCCAACGCTACACCAAGAGACCAACTTTAAAAAAGAAAAATCCTTTTTTTCTGGTATTTTTATTTCTAACTTTATATTTATTATTTTCTTCTCTTCTTTGGGTTTAATTTCTTAAACTTTTCTACATTTTACAGTAGACATTTGAATTATTGATTTTACATCTTTTTTATTTTCTAATGTTTTTAATTTTTTAGTTTTTTGAAGGTACTAATGACTTTTCATTATCATTCAACTAGATTATCACCCCATACACACACATACACATCCATATACATACATGCACACACATCCATATACACACATGCACATGTACACACACATGCACATGTACACACACACACACACACACACACACACACAGAGGCATATACCAATAGTTGAAGCCTTGGCCATGCTAGGTGAGCATTTACCACTGAGACAGATCCCTAACTTCGAACATTTTCTAATTTCTCCTTGATTCATAGCATATGTATTATTTGATTGACAATTCTATGTAGTTACCTATGTCCACTTATTGATGCCTAATTTTTTCTATTGTGTCACGGAGCAAACTAATGTTTCATCTTTGAAGCAATTTCTAAAGAAACAAGCACGGCAAAACTTGTAAAACCTGGGAAGTGGGCATTGGAGACATGCAGTAGGAGCCAGAGGAGAAAAAGGAGAACTTCTCAGGGACCAGCGACAGAAAGCTGGGAGAGGGGTTTGTATTTGAACTGGTTATTGATGAGTAACGTAGAAATATGAGAAGACAGAGGATCAGCAGACAGGAAAAGAGAAAGTTGGACACAACATCCTTTCAAAGAAGGGAAGAACTGATTGTTTCTCAAAGCACTGTTGAGAAAATATGCACAGACTTGTATTCAAATGCTCTCACTAAGCCCATCCGTGCCAAGAAACAGGCCTGAGCTCCCTGGACTCGGTGATGACTGGAAGCTCTGATTCTCACTCACATGCTGTCTTCCAAGCTGCTCAAAGGATGTATAACATGCCCAGCTCCTGAGGGTGGCCACTCTGAAGGTTTATTTATTTTTATTTTGTGTGTTTGGGTGTTTTGCCTGCATGCATGTCTGTGTACCATGAGTGTACAGTACCCATGAAGGCCAGAAAAAGGGGTTAGATCCCTTGGAACTAGAGTTAGACAGTTGTGAGCCACATGGGACTTGAATTCAGGTCCTCTGGAAGAGCAGCAATCACTCTTAAACACCAAGCCATCTTTCCAGTTGTTCTCCACTGCCCACCCCACCACACACACAAATGCACACCCGTGCTTTTAAATACTTTGAACGCTGGTTCTGGCCACCTTCTATTTCAGAATCTGAAGTAGAAACATATAGTTTAGTGACGAGAAGGGCCAGATTTCTTCACTGGAATCTGTTACTTTGAGGGTATTTAACTGTTCTATGGCTGCTTCCTCTGTCCAAGTGCAATGAGAGGGACACATTGACCATTCTGCTTCCCCAGTCACAGAGCTCCTTAGTCTCCTTTCTTGGAAGTTTAAAATTCCCAGTGACATCACTGAAGATAGGCTTAGCTGGTCTCTTTGGACCTGTGCCAAGAGTCATTCTTGAAAAGGTCATAGTAGAGAGGCAGGAACCCCTGGGGATCTGTGTCATATGAAAACAGCCACTGGCCAGTGCCCTCTGAGTGACTGATGCAAGCAGATTTGATCCCAGACCACAGCACTTCCACCACAGCTCAGACCTACAGGCATCTTTGGGAATTCACATTTGTTAGCCCAGAGCTCCAGGACAAGAGATGGTGGTTTCTTGCCCCTTGCTATGTCCTGGGACCAGAGCACTGTCTGAGGAAGTTTATCAAGTGAATGAGCTAAGCCAGGCTGCTTCTGCTGTCCCCTGAGCTCTGGGCACAGTGGCACGGCCTTTACGCCTTTACCCTGAACTTGCAGAAAGCTGAGAGTTGCTGCTGCTACTGCTGCCGACACCACCACCCCCCCCCCCGCTCTGCCCTCTCTGCTGCTGCCACTGCTGTCACCGTCGCTGCCTCTGCCATCTTTGGCAGTTCTGGGGTTGAGTTCCCACTGTGGGTTGGCTGGAGTGTTTTCTCAGCCTGCTCTGCTGCACGCACATCCACATGCCCACCTAAATGCAGCAGTCCTGCCAGCCTGTTCCACATACCATGGGTACCATGGGCTTGGTTTTCTCACAGATGCCCTGGGAGGAAGCTGATGGAGGGCTGGCCTGGAATAAGAAAGAGCCCTTGAAAGCAACATCTCAAAAGACCAAGAAACCCTAGCAAGTAAAATGTTTCTATCAAGACCTCCAGTTCCAGACACAAAAAAAAATTAGGATTACTCTGCCTAGGAAAGATGGGTCCAAAGTTGGGCTAAGGAGGGATCGTCTGTGGTTCTTTGACATCTATTGGAAGTTTGGCTTGGTGTCTCATTTGGCCTACCTGACGTAAGTGCTCTTTGGCAGAGGCTGTAGATACAGAAAACTAGCTGGTCCACGTGTGACACACTTCAGCTATGTGTTTAGAGTGAAACCTACCCCAAGGACTCCACCTCGAGGGAGCAGTTCCTCCCTGACTGTTGCAACTCTGCCCTCCTTCCCGCTCTGTGAGGGCAGCAGGGATCAAATTCCTCCTAGGAGGTCCCTCTTCCGGGTAGACTGACAGGCAGACTGACGTCACAAGAGACAGAGACAATGAAACTGGGGTGTTAGCTTAGTGTTGGGCAGAATAGGGTTCAATCCTCAGAACAAGACAAGCACATGAGAGAGAAAAAGTGCGGGGCTCAAACACAGCGCCCCTGGGAGAGTATCAGATGCCTACGACACTTCTGGCTGGGAAGTTCCACGGCTACAGGGTCAGGTCTAGTGACTGGGCATCTGAACTCTCATTCTCACATACAGAGAAGAGTGGGTATCGGGAAGCTCTGGGATGGAGCCCAGTGAAGCCATTTAGCCTGGCTGGATCTTAGAGAGTTGAGTCACAAACTCTTCCAACTGGAGCTACACCTTCCTAAAGACTTCATACCTGGCCTATTCACCTGTCAGTAGCTTTCCCACTCTCTGCTTTCTGCCTTCCTGTCTTCATGCAGGGAGGACTGACATTTGAGGTATTCAAGCTTAGAAGACATTAGGGTTAACTATGGGAGCGAGAAGGAGATCCAGGTGATGACGAGGCAGGCTGTATGGCATTTGTCTGCGGCGGGAGAGAAAAAGAAATGCCGGCGATCCTTGCAATGCCTCAAGCAGATTCAGATGGTACATTTCATAAGCCGAGCCAAATGCTACATGGACATGCTCTGAATATAATGGGTCCCACAAGCTGGGGTCAAGGCAAACTTGTCTGAAATATTTCCAGCATCTTCTCAGAAGGCATCCAGAGCGATAACTACTGCAACCTTACCCAAACTCACTGAAACAGGTGTGCCCCACCTTCTGCTTTAGGAGTTAAGCCTCACTCATGAGCACACATTCATTCCCTTGACATTAGAACTCTCTTGTGTACAAGGTGCTTGGGCCCCAACATAATTGCTGGGCATTTAGTGATTATATAACCTTGATTCAATTAATTAACAGGTCTTTCTCGACTCAAGCCTTGCCCAGGAATGAGGCACATGGTTGTCTGGATAATAATTAGAACAAGACAAACCAGCATCACCAGTTTCCAGAGTTGGGGATGGAAGGAATCTCTGAGTCATCTGATGGAGCCGACACTCAGAGACTCGGCTCTCAGGGCCACACTCACTTGCCTTTGAGACTCGTGTGTGGGTCTGCAGCTATTCATCAGTGGCCCCCAGGGCTCTGAGCACTGTTCCTTATCTCCAACAGGGCTGGTGGAGTTGAGTTCATGACAGATAATGTTGCAAGCATACAACTCTAGCTCAACAGGAAGAGACATAAGGCTTATGTGCTTCAAACTCTCATCCTGCGTGGAAGACCCTGACCTGTCCAATCTCTTGGCCTCTGTCTGTGTCAGGAAGCCCGTTACTTTTACGAGGACCAGATGACTCTAGCTGTGGCCACCTCCCCCTGTCCCAACCCCAAATTCAATTTCCTATAACTTCCACTCAAAGACCCCTTATCCTGAGCCTTCCTGTGCCACTTCCTCATCTTGTTCTTCTCCCTGAAAAATAACTCCGGGACCCCAATATCCCTGACAAGGTCTGTCAGGAGTTCAAGAGGTGTGTGAGGCCCAGTCATTGCCTCTGCCTCAACTTCTAAACATCATCACAGCCATAGACCCTGCAAAAGTCAGAGGAAGTAGAGTGCCTGCTGCCTTACACCTTACGGTAGAAAATCATTTTGATGCTGGAAAAAACTAGAAAGGAAAATGAAATTGATGTTTGAATCAAAGATCTTGCCATTATAATGACATATACAAATAGGAGAATCTAATTTTTCTGAGTCTTGTATCAAATTTGAAGTACCATGTATAATTAATTCATAACGGCATTGTACAACTTTTATACTATTAGATGTAGATCCTTGTGAGGGCTGGTTTGAGGTGGGGTGGGGGGAAGCCAGATGCTTGGTATCTTGACTCGATGTTCATCACCCAGTGATAACATATCACAGAGCACAGTGCCTCTGCTCCTGTGGTGCTATACTGTGAGCAGCTGGATCCTGATCTGTCTTGGTAACTGGACTGTGGAGTTGTGGCAGGCAAGAAACATGCCCCCTCCAGTACTGTGGCCAATTTGTCTTTGTGTGGTTCTGGGAGAGATTAACCCTCTACTCATCAGCAATATGGTTGAATATGCCTCATGCACAGTGGTTGTTACAGTTTACAAAGTGTGGGTTTCTAGACAAACGTGTTGGGTAAACTAGCTCACAAGAGGCTTTTGGTCCAGGCTGACTTATCACTTCACAATTGAAGTGATTGACACATTCTGGCTTCCCCTTGCACAAAAAAATCTCAAAAGCACATACATCCTGGGCAGTAACTCCAGTACACAGACCAGGAAGTATTGTACTAAGAAAAATGGTTAGCTTAAAAAATGATCCAAGAGACATTAAAAGTAATAAACTCCCAAGAGGACAAGATGGCTCAGCCTGCCAAGCCTGATTGCCCAAGTTCTCCTCCTGGTACCCACACGGTGAAAGGAGAGAACCAACGTCCCCACATCATCCCCTATTCTATGCATGTGCACACAGTGGTACATGCCATCCCCCTATGCAGTCAAAATAAAAACAATAAAAATGCAACAAAACCTTCAAAATAATCGAGTCTCCTCCAACAGCACAAGTGATCTACTTTACATAATTTGCATCAGCAGCTGAATCCATGCATGAGCTTTGTGCAAAGCTCCTGGAGACACCAGTGAGGGAGAGAATAAGGTCTGTGCTCAGCCTGGACCAGCTCAGGGACCAACTTGAAATATTTTAATCTTCGCTTAGTTCAAGGTCTGAGGTATGCCCAGCTGGCCTGGAATTCACCACGTAGCCATTCACCATATAGCTGAGAATGACTTTGAACTTCTGATCCTCCTGCCTCCATTTCCCAAGTGTAAGGTTTACTAATAGTACTGGCATGGACCACAGTTCCTGGCTTATGTGTGCTGGGGCAGAGCCTAGGTCTTTCTGCATGCTAGGCCAGCATTACTCACGTAGCCCCTCTGCTACCCATTTCTTTTGTATATATCATCATATTAAGGGGCAGAGGGAAAGCAAGCAAGCAAGACTTGAAACCCCTTTTAATCCTTGAGCTGTAAGCAAGCAAGGTCTGGTGACTGCAGGCCCCTTGACCTTGGTGCATAGGAACTCATAATGCAAATCCTGGTGGCTCCTATGACAGCAAGAGACCTCCACGCCAATGCTACTATTAATGATAATGGCCCTAAGCACAAGGCACCATAGAGCTGATGCTCAGAGAGGATAATCTCTCCCAAAGTCACAGAGAGGAGGGCTTCCAACCCCATGTGTTATATCCACAGGGAAGGTGGAGCATCCAGACCAAGCTACTCTGAGAGAAGGGCACTGCTGCCCTTGGCATCTTGAGCAATTCAGTTTCTATCTTCAGGCTTTGATTTCTTGACACACATCACTGTCAACCCAGAACACCTTGGCTTTAGCCTCCATTTGTAAATTACAAGTCTTGGCATCGAGTTTTACTCTCAGAGCCATGAAGAAGCAGGTTTAATGGGAGTGGAGTGTCTTGGAGAACCTGCAGTAGGTGACACCCTCTGTTAGCACCCCTCCCTCTGTCTCCCTCTATCTCCTGCACACTAGGACTGTGGGACCAGAGACAAACCACAGCGGTTCTGCTATCACCAAGCTTCAATTCTGTCCTTGCAGGTATCTCATAGAGACATCAGCTTCAGGATTCCCAACTCCGGGTTGGCTTTGTCTATTAGTCAAAAGGAAGATCTGTCAGAAATCCTTTATCTGCAAGGAGAGTCACCATAGGAAAGTAGCTTATGGGAGAACAAGTATTTCCAGGCGGCCTTTCCTCTGCCCTGAATGAGCCTGTTGATGTGGCACAGTGGTGGTGGGGGTTAAAGCCAGAGTGACAAGACTGTCCCTGCCCTCTAGAAATGAATAGGGCTGAAATGAAATCAGTTAATTAGTTTAGCACCCCAGCCAGAGGAAGCACTGTAAAACAGTCTCATCCCTACCTCACCAACAGAATCATGGCTGCTGGTAACCATGGTACCCATATGACCTAACCATCATGACTCTGTACCCATCTCTTCTCTCCACCCACCCTTCATCCCTACTGTATCCTGCCCTTTATCCTCAAACACCCTTTGAGACTGTCAAGTGTTCGTTTTCCTTCCATCTGAAATAGCTCTTCCCAATGTTACCTAGCCATCCACACCTAGCTCAGCTGTCACCATTTAGATCATTTAACTTATATTTAATTCATCATTTATAATATATATGATGTATGAGAGAGTTTATGTGTGCTATATGCATTTGGTATGTGCACATGTGTGTATGAGGGTGTGTGCACCCTTTCCCTCACTTCCTTGAGGTCTGTCTCTGTACCTGGAGATAGGCTGGCATCTAGCAAACCCCAGCGGTCCTCCTGTCCTCTACCCTCCCAAGCACAGCACATGTCACAGGCATACCTGCAGCCATGCCTTGCTTTTTATGTAGATGCTAGAGATTGGAACTCAGGTCCTCAGCTTGATTAGCCACTGAGCCATCACCTTAAGCCACTTGTCACTCTTACCATTGCTTGCCACATCTGGCAAGACTAATTGCCTCTCACCTGACTAATTGCTTCTCACAAATTCCCACAGCACTTTGTAAGTTGCTGTGTGTGGCCCATGGAGTTGTATGATGGCTCCGTGTGCACGTGGCCATGCTGCTGGTTGGATGCTGCATGCTTTGGAGGAAAGGAATACTTTCCATCTCTAGGGCCTGGAACACAGGAGAGGGTTCCATGAATGTTCCTGGGAAGTGGCAGAGAAGCACCAAGGGTGTGGGTGGGCCCTGGGCAGTTTTCTGGGGTCAGAAATAAGCTGGGCAAGGACTACTCTCCCTTCTCCAGCGGATGTCACGTCCATTACCTGTAGTGGAAAAACATCATTTCAACAGCAGGGTCTGGCTTTATGTTTGCTTTGAAGGACATCAGCAATGGGGAAATGAAGCTGCCATTTATGACTTGGGAACCAAGAAATTTATTGACTTCTCTTTAAGGCAATGGTTCTCAACCTGTGGGTTGTGACCCCTTTTTGAGTCAAATGACCTTTTCAAGGGGTTGCCTGAGAATAATTTTATGGCTGGGGGAGGGGGTCACAACAACATGAGGAACTGTATTAAAGGGTTGCAGCATTAGGAAAGCTAAGAACCACTGGTCTAGAGTAAAATATCCTCATTATACAAGTAAAGAAATACTACATACCTCATGTTGCCATGAAGACCCATAAATGCTAATTACTGAATTTACTGGAGAGCCAAGGGCTCTACAAACATCACCCTATAGGCAATGACAGACACTCAACCCTTGAACACTGTCTGGCAAATGAAAAAAGACACTGAAAATTGCCGAAGACTGCATTAATACCAGCTCTCGGTGCCGGTTTAAGGTGTATTTAGCCCTTAGAATCTTTGTTTTCTTAGGATGGAAACTGGAAAATGATTTATTTTTCTGGATTGGTGTAAGTAGCTGCTTCAGGAAGTATAAAGGTGAAGGAAGGGAAGGGAAGGGAACTCGGTTCATTATCTACCAACAAACTGTGGCGTGCTTCACCCTCCATAGGCTGAATTGGTTCTGAGAAATGACTGCCCAACCAGCCAGAGACAGACAGTTCCTGGTCCCCCTGCATGTAGGAGGGGTTATGTAATCTGTTCACCTGGGAGATGTGATCAGAAATAAATCACTTGCAGGCCAAGGTGGTTAAGGAGAGGGTGTAACTAGCTGAAAGGCAGAACTATTCCAGGTGTCCATCAATCACTGAATGGACAGCAACCAAGGTGAATACACGCTACAGGGTACACAAGCCCTGAGGACATTGTGCTAAGTGGGCCTGTAACAAAAGGGTAGATGCTTCAGATGCTTCTCGGCTTGTGTAAGGAGGCAGAACCGTCAAATTCAAAGGGACTGCAAGCAGAAAGGTGGTTGCCAGGCTGTGGAAGGGAAAGGGAGGGCTTACTGTTTGATGGGTACAATTCTAGCTAAAGACATGTAACAATGCCAATACATTCCAAGTCCCTCAACTATACACTTAAAGATGGGGACAGCAAGTGCTGTGTGTATTTTGCATACATTGAAGAAGAATTAAAAGATATTGTGATATGGCGATACCTGCCAGTGAGCCGCAGAGAATCTAGGTTGTAGGACGAAGAAGCCATATTATGGAGGTGTGTGACATATGACACGTTGGCAGAGAGAGCACAAACGCTCCCCACTGACTATTGATGTTGTACTGTGATCTGAATGATGAGGGCTCCTCTCACATTGGCTGACATAACACATAACATGTAACAGCATCTAGAGACACCTAACACAGCCTGAATTCACAGCCAGTTATGGCTGGCTTCACATCACCGAGACAGTGCAAAGCCAGTCCCCTAAGAAAGAGTCAGGGAATAGTTTCAAAGCTGGATTGGTCTGGGACTGCAGAGACATCTGGGCTGAGGGTCCGCCCTCAAGTTGTCAGTAGTTGTCAAGCGTGAGTCACCAGCCCCTGGCTGTGAAGCAGATCCTAAGTAGTTTGTTTCTAAGGAAACCCAAAGGAGTGTGCCTTTTAGGAGACAGAAACTGTACACAGATTTTAAAATGGGGTCAAACCCTGGCAACGTTCATAAGGGACAACCACGTAGCTAAAGGTCCTGAGAGCCGTATTAAAATAAAGATTGAGGATGATGTTGTTTTTTAATAGATTTTTATCAGGAATTTAATGTTGCTAAGTGTAGGAATACCTCCTTGTCTTTCACTGTGGTTTAAAGTCTCCACATTCCCCCATGGTGGCCATCAACACTGTGGGTTCCCTCATGTGCTTGCTTCTGGCACTCTGTGACATGCCTACAGGCTCTAAGCACCTTCTGAGATGCCAAATAAAAGGCAGGATGCACGCTCCATCTTTACACCTAGTCTCTTTGATCTTCTCAGTTCTCTATCTTCTCACAGGCAGTATCTCACCTACTCTAAGCTAAGAGTCTTCTTTTCTTTCAGTGAGACCGAGTGCAGACATAAATACCCCACCTATATTCTAAACCCCATTGAAAGAGAGGTGTTTTGTTTTTCTTGGCACCAGAATTGATGCTATAAAGACAGGAGTTTGATGAGGGAAAGCACGATACAAGAAAGAGAGATGAGGGGATATTTTTGCTTTGTTCGTTCATATTCTCTTGTGTAACCTCAGCTCTTTGCACACCAGCTGATGTCTGGTGTCAGCCTTTGAAATAGTCCCACTGCCACCTCTGGGGACCTGGTCCAAGAGCTGGTGCTGAGCATCAGTTCCACCCACCTGGCTGACCTAGGAGATAAAGATGGAAGCCCTTAGGAAAGGGAGCCTGGCCCTCACCAAATGGAGGCTGACTCAGAGCTGCCACGCCAGAATCCCTGTCCCCACGTGCCATACGTGACATACAGTTTACACTCCACTCGTTTGCCAAGAGGACACACCTGGCTCCCTTTCACCTCTCAAGTACTCACCTTCGTGAGATTCCCATCCACTAAGCCATGGGCATTTGCTCAGTTCTCTCCAGCACATGAGTGGGTTTGCCTGTGGTGGCTTCCGAGACCTACCTCCTCTGTCTCCTCTGCCCCTCTTGCCTGCTTTCTGTCACTGAAAACTACCAAGCTAAGCCTGACAGCAAGAGTTAGCCAATGCCACAGAAACTCCACAAGGGATAACGGTAAGGAGGTGGACTACATCATGCATGCCACAACAGAACAGAGAGACCATAAGCTTAGGTCTGCTCATGGCAAAGGCTCAGCCCACCAGGGCATCTGCACACCCCCAGGAGGGGCCAATGGCTGAGAGTCTCAGAAAGCATCACTTCTGACTCCTAGAGTCTGCTCCCTCTGGAATTCTTCAGTTTGCGTCATTTTTCCATTCTGGGTTAGTGCCCTAGGTCTGCACCCAGATGGGAAACTTGGTCTCCGTATTTGATTTCCACAACTATAATGAAGACAGGACTCCCTAGCCCGGGGTGGGGGGTGTTGCTCTGGTGAAATTTTTCTATTGAAGTGTTGGGTTTTAAGAATCCTTTTCTAGGTCACCCTACCTCTGGAGGATTTCCAGTGGCTGGGCCATTCCATGCAGCTAACTCAGTTTACTCTTCTCCTCAGCATCATTCAGAAACTCCCTGCACCAGAGTCCATGCTGTAAAAACTGAAGTCAACCGAGGGAATGAGTGATATAAGAAAGAGAGGTATAAGAAAGAGGGGCATGTTTTTGCTTTGTTCATTTATATTTAATTTTCAGAGACACACAGTGTTAAGTGGACCTCATCTTTATTGTCCTGCTGGGTGCAGTACCCACGCAATAGAACAACTTCCTCAAAATCCAAAGGACTTGAAGAAATAATAAATGCCACCTAGCTCAGGAATCATCAAGGTGTTTTATTTACATAGTCTTTTAAGAGTCTTGAGCCATTCCTGAATGCTGTGTTGGTGGTTAAGAATGTTCATGTGCAGTTTAAATGGCTGTCAAAGGTTAAATTCCAAAGACCCAGGGAATTGGTGTGTGTATGTGTGTGTGTGTGTGTGTGTGTGTGTGTGTCCATCCATTTTTAAAAACCTATACACACCCATTGAGTGTGTCTCAATGAAATTTAAATGTCATAGTAATTTGATATCCTCCATCATTTAAAAAAAATTCCTGAATATGATTCCCTAACAATTAGTCATTAGACATTTCAATTAACCTCTAAAGAGAGGATAAAAAGAGAAAACTCTCCCAGCATCTACTTAATTCCTCTTTCTCTATAGAACTTGAACAATTTACATTTATCTGCTGGTGTAGAAGTGTGGATTTGGGTTTGTTTGTTTGTGTTCTCCCAGAATAGTAGTTCTCAAAGTATTGTCCAAGTCTTAGTCACAGTTTCTACTGCTGTGATGAAACACCATGACACAAGCAACTTGGAGAGGACAGAGTTTATTTGGCTTACTCTCCCACATCACTGTTCATGATGGAAAGAAGTCAGGACAGGAACTAAAAACACGTCAGGAACCTGGAGGCAGGAGCTCGTTCTCGGGCTGTGGAGGAGTGCTGCTTGCTGGCTTGCTCCTTGTGACTTGCTCATCTGCTTTCTTTCTTTCTTTCTTTCTTTCTTTCTTTCTTTCTTTCTTTCTTTCTTTTTTTGAAAGATTTATTTATTTTATTTATATGAGTACACTGTAACTGTCTTCAGACACACCAGAAGAGGGCATCCATTACAGATGGTTGTGAGCCACCATGTGGTTGCTGTGAGTTGAACTTCGGACCTCTGCAAAAGCAGTCAGTACTCTTAACCACTGAGCCATCTCTCCAGCCCTCAATCTGCTTTCTTATAGAACCCAGGACCACCAGCTCAGGGATGTCACCACCAACAATGGTCTGGGCCTTCCCATATCAATCACTAATTAAGAAAATGCCCTACAGCCAGAATTTATGGAGACACTTTCTCCTTTGAGGTTCCCTTCTTTCAGATAACTCTAATTTATGTTGAGGTGACATAAAACTAGCCAATGCAATTGGTCCTTTGTCATCTTGACACAAACACACCACCATTAAGCCATAATCTTTCCTTTCTTGTTCTCTCCCCAGATCACCTATAAATATCAACCTCACAATTCCAACATTCCAATTTTTAAAAGTCCCCAGTCTTTAAACATTCGAACACTTAAAATTCAGTTTCTTTAAAATAGGCTGTCTCTTTAAAAATCCGAAGTCTTTTAAAATTCAAAATTTCTCATCTGTTGGGCTCCTGTCAAATCAAAAATAAATTAAGTGCTTTCTTACTTCAAGAGGGAAGAACCTGAGCACAGTCCCATGCTAATAAAACAAAACTCAACTCCAACAGTATAAATGATTCTCAATGCCCATATCTGGGCTTCGCTCAACCATCTTCTGAGCTCCTCCAAGGAACTTGGGTCACTCCCCTAGCTCTGCCCTCTGCAGCACACGTGGCTTATCATTCAGTCTGTGGCTGGCTCCACTCCACGGATTCTGTTGTTCTTGGTGGCCATCCCATGGTACTAGCATCTCCAAAAATGCTTGAGTCTCTTGCTGCAACCAGAACTTGCTGCAACTTTTACCAACAGCCTCTCCTGGACTCCTTTCAGGGACTCCAGCCCTGCTACACAGTGCCAAGCCTCAGCTGCTCCCCATGACCCCTTCATGCCTTCAAAACCAGTACCACCTGGGTGACTCTTATGCTATCAAGCTTGGCTGCCAGATGAGGTCCAACCTTGCCACCTCTGGAGCACAGCTTCTGTGTGCTGACCCCGAGGAAACACTTCCCAGAAGATCTCACCTCAGTGACGCTGGTCTCTTCTTAGTCACAGCTGATTCCTCGGCCCCAGCTGACCATTCTCAGTTATCGAAGCAAAGGTTTTACTTTAGTAGTTCTGGTCTCTTGTCAATCACAGCTGACTCTTCAACTCTACCTGACCAGACACCACAGATTCTTCACACAAATGACCCAGTAGAGTCTTTGCATCCCTCTGACACTTCACAAGCCAGGACTCCACCATCTGCACTTAACATTCTCATCTTCCAGACTTCTACAGAACTGTAGAAGTGCTCTCAACACTCAATCTCTTCTGTAGTCCAAAGTTCCTTCCACAATTCTCCCCAAAACAATATGGTCAGGTGTGCTGGGGCCTCTGAGGGACCCTGATATCCACAGAAGGGTCTGTGAAGTCAGAGCTATTTTGCTAATATACAGCAGGATTGTCATTTTTAGTCCTGTCCACTCCCAAGTGAACCAGGGAGTTCCCCTGCGGCTGCAGAGTATGCTGCATCCCAGCAGAGCCATGCAGGGTGAGGCCAGCTGGCTTCTGCCAGACAGAGCCCCTCTCCCACTAAGTTCTGCCTGTTATTTGTTTTGGAAAATAGGGAGTTGTCTTTTTTTTTTTCTTTTTCACAAACATGTTATTTATATTAGTGTGCATGAGCTTATTGTCTTTTGCATTAATTTTAACTACTAATATGGCAAATATCAACCAGTTTAACTCACCTACATGAGTTATTTGGGGTCTTTTTTCATATTTAAGAATGTAAAGTAAGCTTAAGACAAAAGGCATAAAGGACTGGTGCTGTGTGATATTAAAGAGAAGTGGAGTTGCTGGGTGGGAGGGGTTACACAGCCCCAACTTTCCCCGTGGAATGCAGCAAGCTTTCCTAACCATATTCGTTCAACCCCCAGCCACCAATGCTACAGCAGCCTCCCACAACGCCTTCTGTGGGGATGCCCTTTGACCCCTGTCTCTTTTTTCTGATGTGGGTTTTCCAGGTCTGCGGGGATTACAGTCCTAGCAGTGTCCTTGAATAAGGAGCTCTTTGGTTCTGGGTCCCATCGTGAGGGAGGTCTTGAGACAAAGCAGTTGCAAGAAGCCAGCATCTCTATTCCCCCTCCCCCTCCGTGGTAGGTTAGCAAGTGGCTGGGGTCCTAAAAAGAAAAAGCTTGCAATTGATGTTAAGTTTTATTTGGATGAAGTTAATGCTCGACCTTTTTACAGTTAAAAATTCATCACTAGTTCTCTCTCCTCCTTAATGTCACCTGGGTCCTTCCTTGGAGCCTCCGGCCTTGAGGTTGTTATTGCTCCCCCTCCCCATCAATCAGCGGGAGCAGATGGTTGTGCACTCACAGGCTTTACAGCCAGAAAAGCTCCTAGAGGCTTGTGGGGCCCCTGGTTCCGGTGGGCTGAAAGGGAACTGCCCAGAAGAATGATTTCCCAGCCTGTCTCGGAGACAGCAGGGCAGGCCTGTTCCTGCCCTTCAAACAGGAAGAGATGGAGCTGAAGTCTATCCCGTTACTCCAAAGAATGCTCAGGCAGAACTATGAATAGCTTGTAATACTCCTATTCTGAAAACATGCACACCCAGGAATGACTAGGTTCACAATACCCTGGCTGTGCATAACAACCTCGGAGGACACAACCCTCCCCATTTCCAGAAACATGCTCACTTGAGAGCAGAGCTCTGCCAGCAGAACTGTGGTCAGGATGTCTGCTTGCTCCGTGCCCCATTCCTCCCCACAAATTCCCAGCTTCCGGAGCTCCAGTTGGCTGGAACTTGCTGTTCTCCTGGGAAGCCAGCCAGAGCCTTCCTATTTCCCGAGAGCTTTTCTTCTACTTCTAAATGGAGTCGTTCAAGACCTGATGTTCCACAGTGCTCGAAGGGACTCTTTGCCTTGGGGCCCCCACCCCTAAGCACAGGCTCCTCCCCTGTTCTGGACTGTGGGCCTGACTGTAACCCAAACCAACCTTGTCTTCGGTGGGCACTGGTCCCAGGCCAGAGGGCAGATGCCAGGAAAACCGTCAGTAGGCAGCAGGGCTTCCATAGAGTTTTCAGCCACCTCCTCCTGTAACTCTCCAGCCTCCCTCTCCCCAGCCTTCCTTTTCTTGGAATCCTGGTGCAAGTTGGAGCAGCTCATCTAAGAAGTCCTTGCTCAGGGAGGGCCACTTAAGTCACAGACCAGAGTGACCGAAAACAGCCAAAGGATTGTTGACGCTCGCTCTTCTCTCATTTCCTGATTCACTCACCGTTTCTCGTGTCCCCTTTCTACTCAACAAGGCTTCTCCTCTCCGGTAGCCGTTTGTAGGTACTAGAGTTTCAGCAAAAATACGACAAGCTAAAATGCCTTCCCTGTGGCCCCAACATGCTGACAATGTCAGCAGTTGCAAACAAGGAAGGACTGGGAAGTCCCTGGAAAAGAATGAAAAGAACAAGCCTGATGCTGCTTCCTCTAAAAGGGTGTTAGACTTTGACCCTGTCACAGTCAAGGGGTATCCAGGCTTCGAGGCAAGAAGCCCAAATCTAGCAACCAAAGGGGCAGAAAAAAACCGCCAAGAGTGAAATGGCTCCTCTTGAGTGGCAACTCAGAAGTGTGGCGTTGGATTTCCCACTGTGATAGCTGTGTAGTGGGAGGGGTTTCCCATCTGCTTCCACTCTGCTCTGTGAAGCAGGCATGCAGACAGGCCGGCAGGGGTTTCCCTGCGACTGTAGGAGGCTCCGGGCCTCCAGTTCCCAGCACAGTTGCTCTAGCAGGGGCTGTGACTCCATTCTAACCACATATCACCCATAAGTATGAACCCAGTGGGAAGAACACAAAAATAAACTACTATTGCTTTCCTCAAGAGCTATGGAGAAGTCACAGCTTTGCAAAAGCAAAAGCCAGCCCCCTGTAGATCCAGTCTGTGTGCTGGGGGTCACTACACAGTGCCCTGTAGGTCCAGCCTGTGTGCTGGGGGGTCACTGTACAGTCCCCTGTAGATCCAGCCTGTGTGCTGGGGGTCACTGCGCAGCCCCTGTAGATCCAGTCTGTGTGCTGGGGGTCACTGCGCAGCCCCTGTAGGTCCAGCCTGTATGTTGGGGGTCACTGCGTAGCCCCTGTAGATCCAACCTGTGTGCTGGGGGTCACTGCTCAGTCCTATTACAGTCTGGTGACTGTTTCTTGAACAGTGCCTGCAATGTTTTCTTGTCTATTTCTCTGCTTCCAGTTTATCTCTTTTGTGCATAAGATCCATGTATATACATTTATTTTTAATTTTTAGAGTTTTATTTATCATTGTTTGCATAATCTGTGTGTATGTGTACGTGTGCATGTCATAAATTTGAAGGCTTGAAGGGAACAATCTTTGAGAGTCAGTTTTCTTCCACAGTGGGTTCTATAGAACAAACTCAATTCATCAGATTTCCACACAAGCTTTCTGCCACTGAGCCATCTCACCAGCCACACATAGGTTTATTCGTGCAACAACCATCCTGTGAGTACAACCAGGCCTTACACAGGATGTGGACTTGAGGGTTGCAATGGGCAGCACCTTGCACAGCACAAACCTGAGAGGGGCTCTCACTGAGGGACCAGAGAGCCAGGAGTTCTCCGGCAGACCCAGGTGAGGCCCCCTGCCTCCCTTGGCCTCAGTGTCCATCAGTGGAGGTTACTCGGTGCTGGGCCCCACCTTGTCTCAACACCAGAGCTCAGTTCTGAAGAGACAGTGAGTGCATTTCAGATGAATAAATAGAACTTTCCAAGGGGCGGGGGGGGGGGGGGGGGGGCACTAGCAGAGTTCAGCAGCCTGTGCAAAGACAGAGAAACAATAAAGGGCAACATCCTGAGAGGGCCAGGATGCCTGCTGGGAGGCAGTGTGGGGGTGGGGTGGCCAGCTACTGATGCCTGCTGGGAGTCCAATGTGAATTCGTGGGGGGTGGGGGCAGCTACTTATGCCTGCTGGGAGTCCAGTTTGTGGTGTGTGTGTGTGTGTGTGTGTGTGTGTGTGTGTGTGTGTGTGTATGGTCAGCTATTGATGCCTGCTGGGAGTCCCAGAGTGGGGTGGGGTGGTGTCTAACTGGTGGCTGGGCACTAGAGGTTTGGAGAGTGTAGAAAGGAGACTGTGCTGAGTCTTGGACTCAATGTGCCTCCAATGTTTTCTCGGAAGTTTGGACTTTATCCTGGAATAAGCATGCAAAAACTATGAATCAAATCTGGGATGCACACACACACACACCCCTACAAAACAAATTCAAATCCACATTTATTCTCATTCCACTGGACATAAACTATACTCCTGGGTATTTACCTGTTTGAGGTAATTTCCAGGTGTCTCCCAGCTTATTACAGCCAGTCAATCAAACAGGAACCCTCAGCACCCAATCCTACCCTCTCAAGCTCCAGTGAGTCCCCGTTTATGTCCTTGCTGGCCCCTGCTGTCCTGTTCTGACACACCCCATCAGCCATGTTCTCTGTGTGTCTCTGCTGACTTTCCCTTAAGTCAAGGACATGCTTCTGTTTCTTGCTCTTTCAAGGTAAAGCTTAGCAGTCCTTCCCACGCACTCCTGAAGGGACGGGCACCCACCATTCACAAGGGACTGTGACAGGGAACATCAGTCCAACACCAGGGAAGGTGTGACCAAGCTCCTGGATTCCCTGGTGGGAGACTGGTGGGGAGGGAAGGAATACCAACTAGCGCTGTCCCACTACCATGGGCATGGCACTTTGCCCTGGAGATGTCTACATAAACCTTTCAAACTACTCTGCCTTGGAGACAAAGAATCCCATCCCTGTGATGGTCACAGCCAGCTCTAGTCTCCGCTCCACCATCAGAGAGAGACAGAAAGGCTTAAGGTCCAGAGCCCTGGAAATTTCTAGCAATGGAGTCCATAGCCATATACATAGTAGAGAAGCAGTGCATTGGTCTGTCTAAGCTGCCATAACCAAACACCATAACCAATAATGTACACAACTCACATGTATTTCTCACAAATAGAGTTGGTGCCTCATAAGGATGCATGGTTAATACTGATCGTCAGCTTGACAGGTACAAGACCCACTGAGGAGACAGCATCTGGGCGTGTCTATGAGGGAATTTTTTTTAATTCAACTTTTATTTTCAACATTCCCATGAAGGATTATTTTGGGCAGGTTAACTGAGACAGAGAAGACCCATCCCAAATTTGGGTAGTGCCATTTCCGAGATAAGGGTGCAGTGCAGGGCTGCATACATGAGAGAGCTAGCTCAGGCCCAGCATCTCTTGACAGCTGATGAATATGACTTCCCTGACATGATGGACTGTACCCTAGAGCTACGAGCCAAATAAAACCCTCTCTTCTTCAAGGAACTCTTGTCAGAATATTTTGTGTCAGTGGCAGGACAAGTAGCTATTAGCACTCATCCTGCCTCTCAGATGGCCATTTTGTCACTGTCTTCACACTGTGGAGGGATAGCCTGTCCCTCTCTTCCTCTTCTGATGCCATTGTGGGGCCCTGTACTCGTGACCTCATCTAATCCCAGTCACTCCCAAGGAACCCCATCTCCAAATGCTGTTAATATCAGCAGTTAGGGCTTGAACATGGGTTTAAGAATAGCACAATCCAGTCCATGGAACACATCACAGTTCTCCCACAGAAAATATATGCATGTACATCATATGTATAATATAGACACATACATATGTTGACAGAAAGTTGATATCATTCTCTTTCCACTTGCTGTCCCTGGTCATCATGCTTCCGCTACAGTAAGGCAGTCCTGGACTGAGGATAGGCATTTGAGGGATCCAGCTGAGAAGTTGATTAAAGACATGTTAGATGTGAGTTTGTGGTCACTTCCTTAGCTGGTTAGTAGCTTCTAGCCATTCTGGGATGGGAAGGGCATGAGAGCCCACTCTGCCAGTTTCCACAAGGCCCTGCTCTGCAAGCATAGAAGGGATATCACGGAGGAATGTGGACCAGGGGCTTGGCACTGAAACCAGTCCAGAAGAGGATTAAGATGGATGAAGCCAACATATTTTTATGGCAAAATTCTTTTAACTCTTACAGCTCAGATATGAAAGAAACCTTCACAAAAGATTCTCTAGGTTTAGCCACAGTCCTATGAATGCACAGGACATTACCAACAATGAGTCATGAAGCTGCAAGGAGCCTTACTATCAATAGCTCAGAAAAGCGCACTTCAAACACATCAGGGGAGGCAAGTCTCTGCTCTCTCAAAGAATTGAATCAAAACTGCTGACACATGAGGACCAAGTGTGTCTGGCCTGAAGCTACAAAGAAAACTGTTAGCAAGGTGATGGGCAACAAACTGATTTAAATATTGTGATTTTTCTGGCTCCTGGTATTCTTCATAAAACATAGTTCTTCATGATTTCTTTGACATTTTAAATGTAATTCTTTCTCCCACCATGTCCTCTTTCACCTGCACAAGGATTTTCCCTGATGGACCCAGGCCAGGGTCATGGATGGTCTGGGAATCAGAGCATGGACTCTGGATGGAATGTTAACAATTATTTAGAATGCCTCTCCCACTTTACAGAAGAGGAAACAGACCCAGAGAAGCAGAGAAACACAGCAAGCTGATGTCCAAACTTACAGGACTCTGGCTCTTAGCCCAGTGCTCTTTACACAATTATATCTGTGACTTTCAAGATTCGTTATAAGCAGCCAAACTGCTAAAGTGTGTGTGTGTGTGTGTGTGTGTGTGTGTGTGTAGTTTTCTACGGTGTAAGTGTCAGGCAGACTTTGCCCATAGTTGTCTAACATGAATGTCTTCGATCTCCAAGGGTCCGAACCAATGAGCCACAGGGGCCTCAAAACCACCTGTTGTTTGAAGGTAGATCTTTAGGCCCAACCAGAGAGGCAGTGAATCATTAGAAATAAGATCTAAAATTAAAAATTTGTGGTTTTAGGAACTTCTCCCAGAAAAGCTGAGGCAGACTACAGATGATCCGGATGAACCCAGTCTATTCAGCGTTCATACTCCTCCCCCTCCCCCCACCCCTACCCCCATTACTGCACCTTGTCCCTCCTCTTAACCCTTCCCTCTGGCTACAATGAGGATGGGAGCACTGATAGGTCCAGTCCCTCCTCTTAACCCTTCCCTCTGGCTACAATGGGGACGGGAGCACTGATAGGTCCAGTCCCTCCTCTTAACCCTTCCCCTCTGGCTACAGTAGGGAAAGGAGCACAGATAGGATCTTTTGCTGACTTCTTACTGCCCTGCTTCCTACCATACACACTCTCTACTGTGGGGGGTTGGGGTGGGGGAAAGGGTAGGAGGCAGAGTGGGGAGGGGGTAGTGGTTCCAGAGTTTGAGCCCAGCCTGGGCTACATTTACTTGCAAACTGCTGTTAATGGGAAATACAAAGGTCTAGAGTGCACAGAAAACAGACATCAGACTCCATGCTGGCTCTAGACTTCCTCAGTATGTACTGGTCTTCTAAATGAAATAGACAATCTGGACCTTGTTACATTCAGTTTCATTAATGACCATGGGCGACAACCATGGGGCAAACCAGGGGTAGCTGGTGTGACTAATTTTGACTGAGAGCTTTAACAATGTCTTGACACTGACTAACAAGGACACAATCTGTTGGCTCCAGCTGTCTAGCGCCTTGTGAGATTTGGCAAAGTCTGGACATATACTATTGATTTCCAAACAAAGTGGATATCCTTTGAGGCTTTAACAATCAGGGTCCCTCCCTACATTGGCTTAAGTTAGAAGAGGGTGGCTTTCTCTCTACTTTGGTGCAGTGGGACAATGTATGCAAAACTGCAAATCCTTGAAAGCTGCATGTGCCTGGTGTTTCCATTCATTGTGTCTGTAAAAGCTAGTCTAGAAGCATCCAAAAATTAAACCAAGTGCCATCAGCTTGTGTCCCCCCAAAACACATGAGTGTGGGCCCAGCTAATAGCTCAGCTCAAAGGGCATCCTTCAGGCACTACGGTTCTATTCTTACATAAGTTACAGGATGGTTATTCATGTTGATTGCTCTGTTAGTAATAACCAAAGTTACCAAGAACAGCTCTCAGAGATGTACAAGTCTTCACATATAATTCCAGGTGGCTTTCCAGGGATGTCCTGGGCTCTTGAGAGCCACCCAAAGGCCCCGTTTCTTTACACCACCCACTGTCATCAGATCAAAGTGTTCTACAGCCTCTTTAACAAGTGAAAGTCAGAGCCCCACTTTGCACGGGTGACATGGAGAGAATTATGACAAGTACTGCCACAAAAACAATCAGGCCACCATTTGCACTCAGAGAACTCTACAATCTGGTCAGGAAAGCAAGATGTGACGCTGAAAAAAGTGTAAGTAAAATATGAGATGTACCACAAAAGAGAGATAAACAAAGCTACAGGGTTTCAGGTGTGAGAGATTACATCTGGCTGCAGTAACCCACGGGATGGACGAGAGTGCTATGTGAGCCCAGGCTCTTGCATACAGAGCAACTGGATCTGCCTGTGTTTCTCCAGTTACCCGTGCAATAAAGTTGTCTTGCTAGTGGAACCCACGATACAACTTGTTTTCGTTTTCTATCACCACATAACACATTAACACAGACTTGGTGGCTTCAGACCCACACATCATTACCCGACATCAGGACCCTGGCCACTGACTGACTGGGTTCTTGCTTAGCATCTGGCAAAGCTGAACTCCAGCGTCCTCTAGCTGTATCCTCATCTGGAATGACTCAAAACCCATTCAGGTTATTGACTGATTTTAGTGCCTTGCAGTTGTCGAGATGAGCTGTCCCTGTTTCCTTGCTAGCTGTCAGAAGTACTGTCAGAAGTTACAAGACAGCCATAGCTGTGGGGCCCGCCTACAATAGGGTAACTTGGACCCAAATCCTCTTTTAAAGGACTTCCCTGTGGAGCTGAAGAGATGGCTCAGCAGTGACAAGCCCTGCATCTCTTTCAGAGGACCCACGATCCAGGGAATCCAACACTGTCCTCTGGCCTCCAAAGGTACCCACACACATGTAACACACATATATGCAGGCACACACATTTACATAAATTTTAAAAATCTTTAAAGAACATGCTGAATTACACCCTGCCCAACTGACATAATCAGAGTAACCTCCTTGTGGATTAACCTAGAGTACATGAGTGCCTCGATTATATTATGAGCCCCCTCACTGTCCTACACAATGCCCCCTAATTACTCCTCAGCAAGCCATCATATTCCCATGTCCTCTCAAAGAAAGGGATCACAGGGATGTGTACTCTGGGGACAGGAAACAATCGTCCAGCAGGCTGCCTGCAGCAGCAAACACAGCAGCAAAAGCTTTGGAGACTGTGATAGCACAAGTCCCACTGAAAACCATCTCTTGTACAAATTCAAACCGACAAACCAAGAAGAGTCCCGAAAAGGATGGTGAATATGGAAAGAAATGAGATAAATTATATCTTTACCATTACTACCACAATATAGTGTGTTCACTACACTCTATTTATATTATATCACCCTAATAAATCACACACACACACACACACACATACACACCACCTTATTCTTACAATGTAACATTGAACTCTTCACTATTCAATGGTACAGTCTATACTCATGCTCTTATAGATGTGGGCAGTGAGTGTATCACCAATAAAAAAAATGGCACTAAATGTATTGGCACAATAGAGGAAGAAACACTATAAAGAGATTACGTCATTACAATGCCATTTTCCCACCTTGTCTCTTGAGAACTCCCTCCTCTGCAACCCTGCCTTCATATACTCACAGAAAAGCCACTCATAGGCACAACATCTGACAGTCCCAGCTAAGGTCTCAGACAACAGCTAGCATCAAATGCAGATATGTGGGCAAAAGAGCTTGCTAGCTCCCAGCCGTTAAGTCACCCCTCACCTTCCAGCCAGCCTAGTAACTATCTGCCACGAAGGAGCAGAAATGAGCAGTCCCTTTTGAGCCCTGATCTGTAAACTAAATAAGCCATTGGTTTGAGGTGGTTAGCTGAACAGCTACATGTGACCAGAATAAGGTTGGAATGATGCTGGATTCTGGGGGAAGCCCAGCCCCTTCCCAACCAAGAAGGTGGAAGCAGCCAACAGACAAGGAGGAAGGGGCAGCTTTCTGATAATCACACAGCGTTCTGATCCTCCTGCTCTAATCTGGGGCTGTCCCTGGCAGAGATTAAGAACCCTGACCTACTGTCCAGAAGGAGCTTGACCTACTGTCTAACTCTAAGCAAAGGAGGAAGCAGAAGGAAGAGAATAAAGGACAAGAGGAGAGGAACTGGTTTAAAACTGGGGCTTGACATACAGATACAGGAAATGGAGGGGCTGGCAGAGAAGACAGAGGTACCCCTAGATGAATGACCATCCTTGCTCAGCTGGTAAAAGGCAGCCTGGCTCCACCCTTCTGCCCTCTATGCTGGTTATTCTGTCAACGTACACAAATCTACACACAGCTGGGAAGAGAGAACCTCAATTAAGAAATTACCTCCATCAGACAGGCCTGTGGGCAAGTGTGTGGAGCATTTTCTTGATTTCTAATTGATACAGCAGTGCCGTCCCTGGATAAACAGGCCTGGGCTGTATAAGAAAAGAAGCTTCGAAAGCTTTAGAAAGCAGCGTTCCGTTCCTCGATGGTGTCTGCTCCAGTTCCTGCCTTGGCTTCCTTCAAAGATGGGCTGTAATCTGTAAGCCAAACACACCCTTTCCTCCCTATGTGGGTTTTGGTGAGTGGTTTATCACAGCAACAGGGCTAACTAAAGCTTCCGCTCAGGTTCTGAAAATAGAATTCTGGCTTCTAAATACAAATGGAATTTCCCAAAGCCATGCCACGTCCCTGGTCCAAAGCATGTAATTCCAGCTGTGTGTCTGCATCTCAAGAGGCACTGCAGGAAAAAAAAAAAAGACTCCATACACATGTTCTTGTTTATTTGGGTGGGACTAGGGGAGAGGGTTTCTGAAGGATCAGAAGTCTAGTACAGATAGGGCAATGTGGGAGATTGCTCGGAACAGCAGGAGCAAATAGTGCATGGTACACCATACAGACACGTAGAACACGTACTCTGCACACTGCACACTTACACTGCACACTGCACTGTTTGTGCCACCAAGAACAGCAGCCGATGGAAGAGAAGCCTGTGTTAGGAAGCTGTGCTTGACTAAAGTGAATAACAAATCCTAGAATTTCAACATTCTCAGTTATACAATCCAATCATTCCATTTTATAGACAAGGAAGTTGAGCCTTAGTAGAAGTATATATTCTCATTGCTAGGGAGGGAGACCTGCAGTGAGCAGGAAGAGGAGGGGCATGTGGGGAGGGAGGGGTTGTTGCTTTTTCTCATTACTCCTGCACAAAGCCATGGGTCCTCTTTTGCTCTATGTTCATTGTTTATGATTTAATCAGAACACCAAATCCAGACACGACACGAGCCCCTAAGCTTCTCCAGAAGCCAGCCATTGCCAGCTCCTCTTCCCACAGTTTCTAGAAATGTATTAGAAATGCTAACCCATGAGTGTCACTGGGAATGGCTGGTTCCAGGAGCACTTCTGGTCAATGGCCATTTCTTAACCAGCCTGTCCAGGACACAAACATCTTCCCCATAACCAAGCCATCCCTGTGTATGGTTAGACACATATGACCCTGCCCACTTAACCAAGACAGCTTTTGAATTCTGAGTCCAGTGAGAGAAAGGACCCCAACTTTGCCTTGCCCTCATTTCCTGGGAACTCAGACAGCTCTGAGTCAGGTTAACCATCTCTGTAGAGATGGCTCTGCCCTTTGCAAGGAGCCTTCTGCACCCACAGAAAGGACGGTTCCCCATGGTCCACCTTCTGCAAAGTGCCTCTATACACTTCCATAGCACCCTAACCCTCTTGGGGCCCAGGACCCTCTGTCATAGGGCTCACCACAACAGAGGCTTAAGGGGTCTGCTTAGGCATTACATTGATCGGGCTCCTCACAGCTCCGGAGTAATAGGGAGAAGGCTTAAGGGCAATGGAAGTATTCTGCAGTGAGCTCCCCTGCCTGCACACAGCAGTGTTCCCACTCAACTGGGGAAGACTGGCTCTGGGGTCAACTGGGGCCACACTAGCAAGGTCCCTCAGTGTAGCTGGTCTTGGCTACTTGTGGGTTCTTCTTTTTTCTACCCTTGATCCCCTCGGTTTCACCTCCTAACATTAGATAAGATAGAAACATGGATAGAGGGAAGAGAGGAATTAGGAAAAATCCCTGAATCTGTTTTTCTTTTCTTTTGTTTTGTTTCATTGTTGACCACAGCTACTAACAAACTACAACTAACATCCCTAAATGACCAACAACCCCACCACCACCACCACCACCTCTCCAGCCCTGGCATTTATATACCTTCTAAAAAGTTCCCAGAATTCCAAATGTCACACAATCATAGAAATTATCTGCAGCTGGCAAAACCATGCTTCTGCTAGAGCACGAGGAAAATCATAGTCGGTAGCTCCATATCCCTATACCTGGAATTAAAACGAAAGCACATTCTTATAATAGTTCTGCATTTTTTCAAAGAAGCCAAAACTCTTGAATTTTCAAAAATGTCACTACACCTCAGATCTGCCCTATCCAGTCTGGGAGACTCTTGAGTTGTCTCCCAAGTGTGAAGAAAGCACATACAGTAGACCTCCTCAGTCTTCACTGCCTGCCTTTGGTACAGCAGAGCACTTGTTTGGTTTGTGTCTGGGTGAATGTGCGTAGGAATGGGGGATGGAGGGGAGTGTGTGTATGGTATGCAGGTATGCTTACCTAAGAAGGTGAATGTGGAGACCAGAGCCTGACATCAGGAGGTCTTCCTTAATTGCTCCTCCTCATAATTGTTTATCCATTACATTTTTTAGTTTTGAGAGGAAGAGAGTCATGACATTTGAGTTAGGCATAGTAGTCACATGGCAGCCACACAACCACACAGAGGAGTGAGCCCAGGGAGCCAGAAAAAGAATACTTAGTCTCTGGCAGCACTACAGAGAGAGACGGAAGAAAAGAAAAGGGGGAAATCCAGTCTTGGCATGGCAGAGCAGACCCAACAGAGCTTTATGGCAATTCACAGGGACTCTGCTAGAGCAGTGGGAATTCTGGGAAGGAAAAATACATTATCTCATTAAAGAGTCTCTCACTGAACCTGAAACTTGCCATTTCAACTAGACCAACTGGCCATTGATTCTCAGAGCTCCATCTGTCTCCACATTTCAGCAATAGTTAGCAAGAGAAATAACCACTCCACCTCACATGGCTTTTTACATAAGTGCCTGGATCTGAACTTAGGTCCTCAGGCTTCTGCAGCAAGCACTTTGTCCACTAAGCCACTTCAACAGTTGTATCTTCCCCTCTCTACACTCTATGCCCCTGGGTATCCAACAAATGACCCAGATGGCAGAGAAGGAGAATGCACTAAGATTACTAATCCAAGACTCCCTTTCCTTGCACATTAGCACCCTAATTTTAGGATCTAACTCAGAGCAACATGATGGATTCTTCATAATAACAAACAAAGACTTGAGGAACAAAATGTATAGGACCTAAACACAGCTAACTATGAACTTGAATCAAATGATCAAGGAGCTGCCACAGAACAGAGAAGATTCTAGAACTCTCTGCTCCCAGTTTGTTTATCTGCAAAATGCACATAACAGTTAGGTTCATGGCGAATTTTATGCCTTACACATAATAGCTGTTTGTACTCATGAAGCATAAAACTATTTTTTCAGGTACCTAAATTCTATCCGGTACTATCCAGGTTCATGTGAATTACCACAAGAACAATGCTATCATACCTTGAAGTTTTTCTCTAGTGGACTGAGCAGTCTTTAAATCAAGCCATGTGTTTTCTGCACTTTTTTTCTGTTCCATATTACAAAAACAGAAAGAGCAAATTGAGAGTTTCTCTAGAGAAGGGGACCACTGAATTTCAACAAGGCTACAACCCTGAGCCTTAACGTTTGGCTACGTAAAATATATCTACTATAAACATTTATATGAGGGCTTTAGTGTAAATCTAAGTCTTAATTTCACTGGAATAAATGTCCAGGTTATACGATAGCTGCATTTAGTAGCTTAAGGAATTGAGTCCAGAGGGACTGAGTCGCTTGATTTTCCCACCAGCAACATGTAAAGGACACTACACCGTTTCTGACATTTCTGCCTACTGATTTATTCTAGCCATACTTGTAAATGAGCACTAATATATTGTGGCTTTAATCACATTTCCCTAATGATTGATGGTAGAGAACATCTTTTCAGTTTCTTGTTTGCAGTTTGGAAATCTTTTTTGGTAGGATGTCCTTTTGTGTCTTTTACAGTTTTATGGCTGGAGCTTGATAATTCTTCTGATACTGAAGAAGGAAGTACAGTAGCATCTGCCCTCTCCTAGTCCTTTGCCAGATGTACGCCTGGAAATATTTTCTCTGGCTTCATAATTTATCTTTTCTTCCTTTTAATGAAAACCTTTTAGAACAAATTAAATTTTGCTTGTCTAACAACACATTTTTGAATCTATGACTATACTTTTGTCAAATGTAAGCATTCTTTGCCAAACCCTGATGTACAAATTTTTCTCCTATTTCTTCGTGTATGTGTGTGTCTGTGTCTGGGCTATGTGCATGTATTACACACATGTAGAAGCCAGAGGACAAGCCCAGATATTGTTTCTCAGGGGTCTGCCTATCTCCATCTTTCTAGAGCATTGGGATGATAGGTAAACTCCAGACACAAACTACCCAACAAGGCAGACAAAAGAAATATTAACAATAAATGAGTAGGCCAGACTGTGGGGTGCAGTCCATCTCAAGGGGAAGATGTGCCTACAGAAATGAAGTAGCTGGCTATACCATGTCTGAAGTCTGAAGCAGGGCGTGTGTGCTAGGACTCAAGCCTTCTCCTTTTTATTCATTCTAGGGCCCCAGCCCATGATAGGCTGTCATCTACATTGAAGGAGGGCCAGAAAGGAAACCATCATAGTCTTGAATTAAGCGAAACCAGTTCTCTCCATGCATGGTGGGACATACCTGTAATGCCAGCACTTTCAGTATCAGTGTGTGTGGCTTGATCGTGGCCACTAAAACAAGGGGCTGATTTCCCATGAGTAAGAAGTCTACAGAACTGTGCTGGAAAACAAGAAGTCTGAATAGTAATAGCCACTTACCCCCAGATAGGTCCCACTTATAATGAGAAGGGAAAATTCAAGCCAGATAAGGTGGTTCCCACCTCTAATCCCAACACCAGAGAAGTCGATCATGAGTTCCAGGCCAGCCTGGACACTCTCCCTCCAAAACTTCAATAAGTAAATAAGCAATAAAAAGGAGGCTTTGAAATGTGTAATTAACTGCAGACAACAAGCAGAGAACAAATATTTACTATTCAAATATAAGCCCACCTGAAGCCTCCCTCGGAACAGGCATCTAAGCAAAAGGCCACACTCTGATTATAAGGCATGAACGTGCCTAGCCTGTCTTTAGAAACTTCCTGTGCGTATAGCATTTAGCAAATTGCTTGCCCAGAGATTACCCAGAATTCCTCCGGACCAGCAGGTACAATATAGAGCACAGGATGTTCTAAAAATGGTACTTGTCATAAGAGCTAACATGACTGAACTAGAAAGACTGCTCAGGGACAGAAAGATTGGTGAGCACTTGAGTGATGATCCTCATCTATAATTTAGTGAGCTCTGCTCGCTCACAGACACAGCCTGAGAAGGGCCATCTCCTTCTGCGCCTTTTCAAGTCACCAGGGAGTTGTGGTTGCTGGTGATGGGAAGTGCTGCAAAGGAGCCCGGCATTTCCTATGTAGTAACCGAGCTTCCGAACCTGGGCATACTCCAGACAAACTACCCAACAAGGCAGACAAAAGAAATACTAACAATTAGTCAGGCGTGCACAAAGGTCCAGTGGAAATAATCGTTAAAGATACAATCCGATCATTTGGTGGTGTTCCAGAGAGCTTTATCACAGGGTTCTGCAAGCCTTTCAGCAGCTTTCTAGTTGTGTGGTGCAACAGCAAAGCTGGGAGGCCCCTTCCCTGTGACTCCAGTCTGGAGCTCTTTTACAATAGCACCTGCTAATCTTGTTAGATCTGAATACCTGTTGCTTTTATGGGTCCACTTGCTTTTCCTTCCAGCCTTCTTTGACCTTGTTGTCTTTGTGTGGCATGAATGTCATCTCGTGAGAGTTGTACATTTAAGTCTAGAACAACAGCAGGCTGAAGAATACGTGTGTGACATGTGCCATAGACAAAGAGGCACAGAATGAAGAGTAATGTTGCCCATCAAATAAGATTTAAGGTATATACTGGGCATTTAAGATACAATATGAATTTTGGTCACCTGGCCACTGCATTTCTGTCTGTTTTCAAAAGGGGAAAATGAATTTGTCCTAAAGTCATTTTAGCTCAGTAAAAATGCACCAGGCATGAGAAGAGAAAATGTATAAGTTGGTCTAGCCATACTGCACAGAAATTAGCCATATCCATGAAACTATTAAACGTACATGCCCTATGCTTCTAAATGCAGTACACAAGGATTAAATATGAATATGTCAGGGCTAGAGAGATGGTTAAAAGGATTTACTGTTCTTACTTAGTTCTCAACACTCACATAAAACAGATCACAACTGCCTGTAACTCCTGTTCTAAGGGATCTGATGCCCTCTGGCTGCTGGGGGCACCTGCACACACATGGCGCACATAAATGCACTTAGGTGCACATATACACATGAGTAAAAATAATAAGTATATCTTTTAAAAATATATGATCAAGAGAAAATGGGTCATTTGGCTTCAAGTCATAATGTTTGCAGTGTTGGTCAGTGTCTTAGTTACTTTTCTATTACTGTGACAAAACACCAAGACCAAGGCAACCCATAAAGGAAAGCATTTAATTTGGCTTACAGTCTTGGAGGTTAGAGTCCATGGAAGCAAAGTGAAAGAACCGTGAGCTCACATCTTGATCCCCAACCACAAGGCTGAGTCAGAGCACTGGAAGTCACAGAAGTCTTTCAGAACCTCAAAGGCCACTCCCAGTGACACACCTCTTTCAACAAGGCCACACCTTCAACAGTTCCCAAACGGTTCCACCAACCGGGGACTATGGATTCAAACATGTGTGGCTGTGGGGGCCATTCTCATTCAAACCACAATGGCCAGAGAAGAGTGAATTGAATATGGAAGATATTGAGAAAGGCAAGAAGACCTTCCTTCAAAAGTGCTCAGTCCACACTGCGGAAAGGGAGAGAGGCATAAGACTGGATTAAACCTCAGGGGTCTGGGCAGAAGACAGGTCAGGCTGCTGGATTCTCTTATACTGGTGCCACCAAGAGCAAAGGCATCACCTGGGGAGAGGGTACCTGGGCCGAGTGGGAGAATCCCAGGAAGTACACCCCTGGGACAAAAATGATCTTTATCAGGATTAAAGAGAAGGGAGAAGGGGCAGGCCTGACAGTTTATATTTAAAAGGCTACTAATAAGCAATAGCCTTACTTATTAAAAACAAATGTCTCATTCTCTTAATGTGTGCTATAATTTAATTCATACATCAAAGTTCAGACAACAAAGAGCTAACAGAATATTTCTGTTGTACAGAACTGATTTAAGTAAAATCAGCTTATAATAATGTGGATATGATCTTTTTTAAAAATAGCAACTGCAATTCCTGTTTCCTTATCTCAAAATAGGATTCAACTTAACTAGTAACATTCAACTTTTCACAAACGTAGGAGATGCCACCTCAAAATGAAAGGCACTTTAGTATGGCTTGTGTCTGACAGAAAATAAAGAGTATTTACTACTTACATTTTATAGCAGATCTTTAAGTTCAGATGCTTTCACAAATTAGCCTGGTAGACTGGCAAGGTAGACTTTACTTTTTAATTTATGGTTATATATCTAATATATATAATATATCTAATATATAATATATCTAATTCATAAGTCATAATTCAGAATTGTTCTTAAACACTCACTCAGAAACACAATTCTGGAACTATATATGGTAGTGGTGCTTTTCACTAATTCATTGGATAAAAAGATTAAGATAAAGGAGATGATCTATAAACTATTAATGGTAAGAAAACAATATATACGGCATACATACATACATACATACATATAAATACAAATATATATTTATTTGAGCAGGCCTGGAGAAATGACTCAGCAATTAAGTGCACTTGTTGTTCTTTCAGAGAACCTGGATTTAGTTCCTCTCACCCTCTTGGCAGCTAACAATCCTCCACAACTTCAGTTTCAGAGGATCTAATGCCCTCTTCTAGCTTCTCTGGGCCCTGCACACATGGAGTACATAGACATATATGCAGGCAAAACAGTCAAACACAT
This sequence comes from Montemys delectorum, assembly GCA_019843815.1. NCBI lineage: Eukaryota > Metazoa > Chordata > Mammalia > Rodentia > Muridae > Montemys > Montemys delectorum. The sequence goes on along the minus strand of JADRCD010174931.1, from coordinate 2,900 downwards.
AAAACTTCCAAATAATATATAATTTTGAAATATATATTTACACGTATACATATTTGGAATATGTATACATATATGTGGGAGATATATATGTGTGTGTATGTATATATATTCCAAAGTGTAAACATACCCACTCCTTGCTGTGTCCTTGAACAGAACTTATTTTAACTGGATTCACAAAGCAGGCCCAGCTGGGACATGACTATATGAAGGTAATTCAGAATCCAAGGTCAGCGGGAGGGTATAGGACCCAAGCTCTCCTCTCCCTCCATCAGGGCCACAGACCCATGTGACATTCCTATGTCCACTTTCAGAAGGTCTGTCAGGTGTGGGGGCACACTCTTAATAAAAAGGGCTGGAACTCAGAGCTGTGATGGCTAATGTTGGTTGTCAATTTGACACACTTAGAAACTGCCTCCATTTCACTGGCCTGCGGAAATGTCTATTGGGCACTTTCTCTACTGCTAACTGATGGGGAGTGGGGTTTCCGCCCACTGTGGGCGGTGCCATCCTGCAGCTGTTGGGTCTGGGCTAATAAGAAAAGGTAGCAGAGTAAGCAAGGGAAAGCAAACTAGTAAGCAGTGTTTGGCCATGGTCTCCCCTTCAGTTCCTGCTTTCAGGTTTGTGTCTTAGGTTCCTGCCTAGACTTTCCTTGATGATAAACTACAGTCAGAAAGCCAAATAAACCCCCTTCCTCCATCTCAGTTGCTTTGGCCATGGTGTTTACCACAGTAACAGACAGGCACCAAACTAGGACAGTCCCCATCTAAATACAAACTGTGTGGCCTAAGGAAAAGGCAAACCTGAAACCATGCCGCTTCTCAGGCAGCTGCTACTAGACACACAGTGTACACAGTACCTGTAGTGGCTATTCCTGGTTGTCAACTTGACTACGTCTGAAATGAACTACAATCCAGAATTAGAAGGCTCACCTGTAGCCCTAATCTGGAGGCTGAGAGATACAAGTTTCTGACCTGAATCTTGGCATGGAGACCTTGAGGAATAATGGCTACGAATCCCATAGGATTAACATAGAAAGCTCTATGAGTTCAAGGTCATCCGGGGTTAAAGGTGTGGTGGCACACACCTTTAACCTGGGCCACACTTTTTGCTGGAGACCTATATAAGGACATTGGAAGAAGGAAGGCGCTCTCTGCTTCGCCTGCTTGCCTTGTGGGACTGAGCAATTGCTGGATCCTTGGACTTCCATTCACAGCTGCTGCCGTGACTGTTGTTGGGAGTTGATTGTTGGGAGTTGGACTACAAACTGTAAGTCATCAATAAATCCCTTTACTACACAGAGACTACCATAAGTTCTGTGACTCTAGAGAACCCTGACTAAGACAGTGCCTCTTCACACTCTCCCACCAGCTCCCTAGGACAATGGCTTGATACTTACTCTAAGCAAGACCTGTACTGGTCTCGTGTGCTCTCCTACAATTGTCATACATTATTTTTTCAAACACCTCTGTGCTTGATTCACTTTGTAAATTATACAGAGTAGCATTGTGCTATAAGCAAGTTTCTAAGATGGTTTATATGTCATGAAAATGAGCAAATGAATAAATGTCCCTAAGGGAGTGTGAGAGGATGTCACAGGGGCTTTAAACTTGCTAGCATAGGGGTCAAGGTTCACCAATGGTGACATGACAGTGACATGATCAATGATGGCATGTTTTGTGAAGAGAGTAACTTTACACAGATGCCAGAGTATAACCCTTTAATCCCCAGAGAGGACACATCTGGCCTGCTTACAAGTCGTGGTGCTAAACTCTATCCCTGTAGAGCATTCTTCCTACCAAGGTCTTGTTCCAGCCTTAGGGGCCATGTTTTATATGCAAATAAAAATATCAAGAGACTAAAACAAAATTTCTCGATTGGATTTAGAGGGGATTTCGTCAAGTTTCAGAAAAAGAATATGAAACCAGTTAGTCCCACTGGAGCTCAGTGCTTAAGGAGAACAACTTGTATTCCATGAATTATTCTAGACAAAAGTAAACTGTAAATGACAGGGAAATGTGTCTTCTGCATCATCCGGTAACACTTACTATGGCTATCCCCTGCCTGAGCACAGCGTTAGATTAAGAAGTCTAATTCCATAATATGAGAAATGTGGATTTATAGTTTACAAAAACACCATGTTTTGTTTGTTTGTTTGTTTGTTTGTTGTTTTGCTTGACTAGGCTTCCTCTCTCTTCAGTCTAGATCCATTGTCTCCATCCTGAGGAGGAGCTGCCTGTATGCCACCTTTCTCCCGAAGCTCAGCCCTAGGATCCTTCCCAGAGGATCCTGTCTTCACTTTCCCCACTTCCTGTTTCCCCTCCTCTGCTTCCTCCTGCCTCAGTCTTCCAACTTCTAGGATCACAATGGGCACCACCACACAACTCTAAAATGTGCCCAGAGCCCTCCCCCAGCACCTGTTAAGCCGGCTCCTTCTTCTCTCTCTCCTTCTAGAGCTTTCTCTCACAGCCCGCCTATGCCTCCCAAAGCAGGCACCTTTCAGCCTTGCCCCAGGTACAGCCTTCTTCCCCCTACTCACTCCATCACTCTGAACTCCAAAGGGGAAGCTTTTCAATACCAACATAAGAATCCCAGCACACACCAGCTTGTCCCCAAGACAAGCCCCTAAAACCTCTACTCCTGGTTCTTAGACTTTTATAGACAAGATTTAGTATTTGAAATTAGTAGGTAACCCTAAATTATCACCTTCTGATATTGTTTGTGGTAATGTTCCAGCCAAAACAACAGCGTACATATACACTTATACACACACACACACACACACACACACACACACACACACACGCTTTCACAATGCTGAAGGGCAGCACTAACATTGTGGCTACCACTGATAGGGCCACCCTCAACTAACTCTCTCTTTCTCTCTCTCTCTCTCTCTCTCT